>JADLZK010010339.1:0-218454 GCA_015847255.1 Hyparrhenia diplandra
CAAAATCTGGCTGCTGCGACGACGACACCTACCCTGACAAAGCAGTCGTGGAAATGGAGCCTGAGCAGTGGACCGGCAAGGCTGGGCGCAGCTGCGAGGATCTTCTCGGTCTCGTTGCGGACGATGGCCTCGACGTTCGGGCATGTCTTGCTGTAGTAGCCGACCTCCAGCTGAGCCGACGCAGGCGAGCAGCCGACGAGAAGCAGCAGTGCCATAGGAAGAAGCAGAACTAGACGAGACTCGAATGCCATGCTGATGGATCGAACTATCGGTGCTAAACAATAGCAGGCTCAGAGCAAATTATTATGTGTGATGTGGGTTGGCAAGAATGTTCTTGAAGCAATCTCGGATGGAATGGATGTGTCCTTTCAATTCCCTGTATTTATAGACGCACCGGGCTGCTATGACGATATTGGTGATCGACGTCGACGACGTGGTGTGTGCTGTTGCGTACGTTGTTGCTCATGACTTGCTGTAACAGCCTGGTCCTAGGCGCCCCATGTGCTAATAACTTCAATCCCTTCTTCTCATTCTAATATCCTCGAATAGCATAATGAAGTTTGGCATTGACGAATGCATTCGTAAGAATAAAGGAAACTAACGCTAGATAAACAAAACGGAGCTGGTGAGGCCAGTTACTCTGCGTATATTGAGCCTGTTTTAAACATTTTACAAATATGGATAAACTGTACTGATCTCGATATAGGCTATAATGCAGGCCAAAAAAAAAAAAAAAAAACAAACTTAGTTACAAAAAAAAAATTGAGCCCATGGCCCATTGCTCTAGTGGATTTATAGAGCCACACTTTTTATTTGGGTGCTCCCCTACTTATAGGGTTTTTTTCTAGATTGAACTCAGCAGTAGCCCCAAAAATTTTTAGGCACTCGGTAAACATAATTTTTTTTGGATTTTCGTGCCCAATTTTTTCTGAGACCTTGTTACAGTACTTCTAACAACATGTTGAAATTTTGAATTTTTTGACACTTTTTGCCATTTTTTAAATTTTTATATATCTTTTATTGAATTATTTTTCAAAACTCAAATTTGAACTGCAAGTCATTCGAATATGTGGAAAAATTGAATGGAAAAATGATATTCGTGTTATTGAGTCTAATGTGAGACCTCATCGAGCTAACACATGAAATATCATTGTCTTGTTCATGAGAAGCCGCGACCATTTACTTGCGAATGCATTGTTTTTAAATTCTAAAAAACAAATGAAGTTGAAAAATCATGAAACTCGTCGAGTTGTCGTTATATCATATGTGTAGGCTATGATAAATATTTGAGAAGGTTTCGTGCACGGTTTCAATTACATTTGTAGCCAGCCAAGACATCTCTCATACTTGCTCTAATATAACATGTGGAGATGTTAGGGTTTTTGCAATCGTATATTGAACCGTGCATGAAACCTTCTCAAATTTTTATCGTAGCCTACACATATGATATAATGAAAACTTTCGACGAGTTTCAAGATTTTTCAACTTGGTTTGCTTTTTTAGAATTTAAAAACAATGCATTCGCAAGTAAATGGTCGGTGTTTAAAGAACAAGACGATGATATTTCATGTGTTAGCTCGATGAGGTCTCACATTAGACTCAATAACACGAATATCATTTTTCCATTCAATTTTTCCACTTATTTGAATGACTTGCAGTTCAAATTTAAGTTTTGAAAAATTATTCGAATAAAAAGAGATAAAGTTTTAAAAAATAGCAACAAGTGTCAAAAAAATTTCAACATGTTGTTACAAGAATCTCGTAACAAGGTCTCAAAAAATTTGGGCAACGAAAAATCCAAAAATATGTTTGCCGAGTGCCCCGCAAAGACGTTTTAAAGAGGGTCTTTTGCCGAAGTCTTGAGAATAAGGCACTCGGCAAAAGACCGGTCTTTGCCGAAAAGTGTCTTTTGTGGCGCTCGACAAATCTGTTTTTAAATTAGTTTTGAGTCCCTAAACGAATTCAAATCAAAAAGTTGTCAACTATAAAGTTTCATAACTTTTCGAGATCTACACTTTTCATTTAGAAAGTTTTTTCCATGAGAGGTCGTTTGCAAAATTCAAATTTCAAATTTGAATGTCTTGAATTTAAAATTTGAATTTTTCAAATGGCCTCGAATGAAAAACTTCCTAAATGAAAAGTGGAGATCTCAAAAAGTTATGAATTTTTGTAGTCGACCACTTTTTGATTTGAATTCATCTTATTGTGCAAAATTACGTCTGAATCTCTCAAATTTGAAATTCAAATTTTACAAACGACCTCGGATGGAAAAACTTTCGAAATCAAAATTGTAGGTCTCGAAAAGTTATGAAACTTTGTAGTTGACAACTTTTTATATGAATTCATTTAGAGCCTCAAATAGAAAATTTACACTTGGATTCATACAATATTTCAATAACCGAAACCTTTCCTATGCACAAAAGAATAGGTACTGCAGTGGTAGAGGAGGAGGGTACCCAAGCAAGAGGGTGGGGGTTCGAATCCCACCTCTCACACATTTGCCATCTCTCCCGTCTCTCAAAAAAAAAGAAATGCTAATATTTTCAGTTTTTTTGCATTTTTATTTTGCCGAAGCGTTTTTGGCCACTCGGCAAAGACTTTGCCGAAAGCACGTGAAAAAGGCACTAGGGAAAACCCCTTTGCCGTGCGAAAATTCGCCGAGCGTCGTTTGTCGGCGCGGTGCTCGGAAAAGCCTTCGCCGAAGCGTATCGGGGCTTTGCCGAGCGCCCGTGCCGCTTCGGCAACGGCCGTCTCCGGTAGTGAACACCAGAGTCGGGGTTTGGCTCTTTCTATTTTCACCCTCTTCTACATCCAACACACTTGTTCCTAGTGGTGAATTGCTTTCCCTAGGCCTTTTTTGGTGACAGGGGACACAAACTTCTAGTTGTGCCTAATCTTCTCCCAACAATGAAGGACAGGAAACCCCTGCTTCTTGTTTTCCACAAGCATATGCTTTTTGAGCTAGTTGCAACTGAAATAAAAGATGCAACACTTAATAAAAATCAAATGATGATGTAGCAGCATAACAAAATCAATGATGCAGCAACTAATAAAATTCTTACATAATCCTGATATGGCACTCCACTAGGATGAAGACGCTGAACCTCCTCATAGCAGCCTTGAAACTTCTGACACTCTTTGTGAATTGTTGCCCACCGATGCTCAAGAGAATTTGCATTTCTATTAGATTCAATTTTTTTTTGTTGGCATGAAAGTTATCATGAATATAGGTTCTATGTGTCAAAGATGAGGAATAGAGAGGAGAGGGGGGGACCCCATATGTTGGGTCTACGTGTAACATATATAGCCAACGTGCCACGGCAGTATACAGAGTCTATCCCATCTAAACCAAGATGTGACTCAACAAAAAGTTTAGAGTTTGAAATGGCACCTTGGAAGATCATAGACTTGCACCATTGGCTAAGTTCAAAGACCCATAAATATCATTTTAGAAGTTTGGGCACCGAAATAATACTGCCGGCCAAGTTTAAACCATTGGTAAATTTTAATTTTTACACAGTATAAAAAGATACTTCAAAGCAACCATTTCAATAATTTTTTTAAAAAAATCACTTTAAGTTAAAAAGACACCACATATATTATAGAATCGATGGAACACAATGGTGTTATGCACACGGTATTATATATGCAACGGCCAACACATATTAACCTCTTATATATACTAGTAATGGCATAGGTCAAATATATGCATGTGGGGATCGGTTGAGAGATGAGACGCAGCTAGTCATGCCACGCATGTCGCAGCGGCAAATGATTTACCAGCAGCTGCAGGTAAGCCGGTCGGTTGAGCTCTGATTGGATGCACATGGGAACAATGGCCAGGCCCTTCCAATCGATGGCCAAGAATACGACAATGCTGATATCAATGCACATTTTCAGAGTGCTGTGCCAATAAGACGACAATGCTGATGTCAATAAGCGCCCCGCCGTCGAAAGTGCCGATGACGCCATGGGCTGAGGCCTCATTGCTTCACAGACCAGAGGTGTAGGTCGGTTCATAACACCTGTAACTACTGTAGTACTCCCTTCGTCCAACAAACTACTGGTACTCCCTTGGTTCAAAAATCCGGTCTATTTGAATAAAGTTTGACTAAGTTTATAAATATTAGTATGAATATTTATATATTAAATAAAATTTATTATGAAAAAATATTATATCATTAATTTATTGATACTTATTTTACATTATAAGTGCCAGTAAGATTTTATATAAGCTTGATCAAAGTTGGAATTGTTTAGTTAGAATTGCTTACTTGGGAAGATTAAAGTTGGAATCACTAACCGCGAGATACGATAATTGCAGTTTTTTTTTAGGACGGAGGGAGTACTACAAAACAATCATTATCGCTGGGTATGTTGGAATTGAATCTGTCTTAAACCCAAACCCATGATATATGGCCAATAATTTTCTGTAAGAGAACCTACAAGTTTGGTAAGATCATTTGGAAATTCAGCAGCAATAGTTGGAATTGAATCTGTCGGGTCGCAAACCCAAACCCATGATATGGCCAACAACTATTTGTAAGAGACCCTACAAATTTAGTAAGATCATTTGGAAAATCAGCAGCAATAGTAAAATTTCCATCGTAAATTTTAACATCAAGTGAAAACATCTAAAAACTAGAATAATCTTTCTTTAGGAATTACAATATGAATCATTACAAGCATCATTTGATTTCATCGCTAATGTATCCTGGGCTAGTGCACTATGGGCCTGTTTGAATGCTGCGCCTGAGGGGCAGCTCCAAACAAGGCAGGGCTCCCAGGCATCCCATTTTGGTCGCCCGTGGCCAGGATCACTTGCCTGGCAGGCATTTGCCACCCAAGGCACAATCCAGACAACCCTATATCTGCTATCATCGCCCTTCCATATGCATCCCATCTCTCTGTCTTGCGTGTTTGAGCCAAACACCTCTTGCATTGCCTGAGGTGTACTTTTCCACCCCACCGACACAGCACATGTAACATTGAATGAGATGCTTTCCTTTTGAACTAACCCGCTTGTGGAGTTTTAATTAGTCTGTGTACATTGGTAACACCAAGTAACACCAATTGAGGATAAAAGGATCCTGAGATTGGTAACACCAAACTGGGACCAAAAGGGTCCAGATTAGTCTGGGTTGGAGTTATCAAGCTGGATTAAATGTTAACACCAAGAAACATGGACTCAGGACTAATGAGTGCATTAGTTTTGGGTCCAATTCTATCTGACTAATATACCGAACCGAAAATGCTTTCTCAGCAGAGGAACGGGGTGGCACTGTCAAGCAGAGGAAGGAAGTGCACACCCCCAACAAAAAATAGTAATTTTTTGAGACGATGTAGTAATTTTGTTGAACAATGGATAGTCATGATCGATAGGCTTGAGGCTTCATGCGTTCCTGCCTTGGCCTAGGTATTCCCTCCATCCTATTGAGTTTGTCACTGGATTCCGTGTCATCTTTTTTAATTATTCGTCTTATTCAAATTTTTTATATAAATATATTTTATTTTGTTATGAATTATTTTATCAATAAAGATACTTAAATATAAATTAATTTATTTTATTATTTACATAAATATTTTAAATAAGACAGATGGTCAAAACATGCGACTTAAAACACTACTAGAATCACCCAGTTTCTCTAAGGTATTTTTCTTTCCCTACCGTTTTTTAACACCCTAGGGAGATGTAAGTTTCCCTAGAGTTAATTAAGTAGGAAAACCCTAGGGAAACTACTCTTTCCCCTACTGAAATTTTGTTTTGGTGGGGAAGGGAGCAAGGAAAAGGGATCGGTCAGCCACGGTGGCCCTCGCGTGTCTGGTTTCCCTAGGAGTTTACCTAGGAAGCGGATTGAATTCTAGGGAAACATCCAAACCCAATGTTTTTAAAAAACAGCGAACCCAATCTTATTTGCCGTGATATTTTCTTAGCGTCACCCAGATCCCTACGCCGCGCGCGCAGGCCTCCGACCTCTACGTGCCGCGCCGCCCGCCCCGACCTCCGAGCCTCTGTGCCGTGCGCCCGCGCAAGCTGAGGTAAGCCGCCGCCCTCCCTCTGTCTTTGCAGCGGGCAGCTCCTATGGAGCAGAGGGGTAGTAACGATACTTGGCCCATGGACATTGGGCCGATCCGCGATCTTGGACACAGATCACGATCGGATCCATAGGCTTCCTACCTTCCTGCCTTGGCCCATTCATCGTGTAGACCGTATATGCGTATGCGTACCTAGCGGCGTTTGGTTCCCTTTCCCTGGTTCCGCCGCCTCCGCGATCCGCGGGGCAGCAGCCGCGAGATCCAACTCCGCTCCACGGGGCGGCAGCAAGCGAATCGAACTCCGCTCACTGACCTTTTGAAGGCGCCGCTGCGTGAAGCTGTCCATCAGGTCTAGCACGAGCCGATCGGCGATCAACATCAGCCGATGACTCCCCAAGGTATGTGACGCTACAACAGTTTTATAATCTAATTATATTTCTGCAATGAAAGTTGTTAAGACTAGGATACGAAATAAAATAGAAGATGGATTTTTGAGAGATTGCTTGGTACTCTATATTGAGAGAGAAATTGCAATGAAGGTCAAACAGATTCGATTATTATGGATTTCGATATGGTGAAGCAGCGCCGTCAAATTTAAATAATCAAGGTATCTTGATCACTTTTTGCAAACTAGCTATTTTTGTGTATTTCTATTGCATAATCACGGCTAGGTAGTGTATGCGGTCAATGAAAAAAAAAATGTCGCCGGCAGTTGGTGTCAGGCTGGAGAAAAGAGGTGCGGTTGTCAGGTGGGGAGGAGGTGGTAGCTAGTACTGGGAAAGAAAAATTGGACAACTTGGATGATATTGGCCCTGTTCGCTTGGCTTATCAGCCAGCCCGGTCAGCAGATATTTTTCTCACACAAAGATCACCCATACCAAAGCAGCCGCCAGTATTTCTCTCACAGCATCAGCCAGCCAGACAGCCAGCCGAACAGGGTAGCTATGAGTTTTTGGAGTGGGATTTTCAAAGTCGGGTTAGCTAGGTTTCATTTAGAACCGATTCACTATCTTCGTGATATGAATGGGTAGTAGAAATGATTATATTTTGAACGTCAGTAGAAACGATTATCTCACTGCTGATTTGTGTGTTACAAGCCGGCATTGATAGTCATTTTCATCTCAGGTTCGATTATGAACTGATCCAGAAGAACTCATCACTTAATGAAATAATGACTAATATAACAAAATGATTATTCATGTAGGCATTCGATCACCGTACAAACTCCTGATGAGGATACTACCAAGAATCAATATATAATAATATAATCAAGTTACGCGCAACCAATTCAAGGAGCAAGCCTAGTTAGCAACGTAACACTTCTTCCTGATCTCCCCATCAACACCAGTGAGCACGCCGATATTTCCCATCTTGATCATGGATTCGCTGAAGTCCCTGAAGAACACATCGTCGAACTTGCCGGTGGCAATGCGCTGGACGTAGTCCCTGGTAGCGGCATCGGTCAGCAGCGCAGCGTCGGACTGGAAGAGCCCCCTGCGCTTGGCGACTTGGCGATAGTAGCTTGTGTCGAAGGTCTTGTAGCTGCCGGGGTCCATCTCGGAAAGGGTGGTGTTGTCGCCGACGCTCCTGCAACGCGTCCTGAGCCGGCCGGCGTAGTTGCTGTCGAGGGATGGGTCTGAACTGTAAGCGCTACTGAAATTGTACAGCCGGACGGCGAAAGACGAGCAGTGCGCCGTGCCGAGTGTGTGGCCGCCGGAGAGGACAACTAGGTCCTTGGTATCGAGGCCTTTCGATGCAAAAATCTTGGTGAGCAGTGGTATGTCTCCGAAGGCCGGAGGCAGCTGGTCGGCCGCCTCAGTTGCACTGGACACCCTGCCGTCTCGCCTCCCGAGCGCCACGGGCCAGAAGGGGCCCCTGGCCAGCACGACGGCGTCGCGAGCCATGAGGGTGAGCACATCGGCACAGGAGACGACGGTGTTGGGGCAGGCAGCCTCGAGCTTGGCCTTCACCCTCTCCACGGAACTGAAGCCTCGCAGACTCTTGTTCGGCCCGGCGTCCTTCTCTGCCATGTTGCTATCAGTGGAGTTGAGCAGAACGGAAGCGTCACAACCCTGCAGTTTAATTTGAGTAGCATGCATTGGTTTTAATCAGTACTCTGCAGTGCACTAATGCATATCAATCAGTGGGAATGTCAGTACACAAAGGGGTTGTTTGGTTCAGGGACTTTTTAGTTCTTGGGACTAAAAAAAGTCCCTACCAAACCAAACAGGGGTACTTTTTGAGACGTTTCCTCTATTAGTCCCTAAAAGACTCTTCTGGAGGGACTTTTTTTTAAAAGTCCCTAAAAATAGAAAAAGTTTAGTCCCTAGGAACCAAACAACACCTAGAGTGTACACGTAAGCTAGTTTGTAAGGTCGTAGTAGTAACAAAATAACAAAATATGTTTGTAATGTAACAGAAAACACGCGACTTAGCACTTACCCTGACGAAGCAGTCATGGAAATGAAGCCTGAGGAGTGGGCCAGCAAGGCTGGGTGCGGGCCGTGCGGCGGAGATGATCTTCTCCATCTCCTCACGGACAAGCGCCTCAACGTTCGGGCATGTCTTGCTGTAGTAGCCGATTTCCAGCTGAGCCGCTGCCAACAAGCTGCCGGCGAGAAGCAGAAGGACCAAAGGTAGCAGCGGCGCTGCACAAGACTTGGCAGCCATGGGAACAATAAATCTTAGACAATCAATTGCAGCAAAGAATTGATGTTTCACTCCTATAGTAATCTAGGATGGTATGGCTGCTGGATATGGATGCCATGCCAACATACTCCCTGTATTTATAGGGGTATGTACGTACGATACGGTGGCAGCTTAAGCAGACTTTCGTTTCAGCTAACATGACAACCTGTTCCTGCGTATAATCATGTGCTAACTTCCATCAACATATAAGCTTCCATAAACAAATAATGAACATACTGTATGTTTTTTGTGGGTTGACGTGCAGCTATAGCGAGAAATTGACAGGCAATGAGAGGCCAGTTCACGTACGCGGGCGTACAATTAAGATTAATATGTTGTGGACTTGTGGTATTCAATCTCTACAACGTACCTTAAACAATTTTTGAAGGAAACGTAATAGATCCTGCATTCGGGCCAAGAGTATCGTCACGTACGGTGTAAGCCTATCAAACTTGGGTAAGTTTGTTCGGTCATGTCGATACTTCCACAACCACACAAACGCTTTTCAGTCATGACTTCTTTGGTCAGATAACTGAAAGCAACGACCTTTGAAGCTGGAGTTCCCTGAACTGTTCTTCTTTGCAAAAAAAAAAAAAAAATAAAACCTTGACAGCCAAAGACTGGTTTCTCAGCAGCAACCCCTGGATCTCCTCAGTTTGCCCCTTTCAACAGAAGCTTATCAACAATTCTTGGTCTTAGAATCTATTTGAGAAGAAACCTCCCTCTCTGATCTAAATGATAACCGGACAACAAGGTTATTCTCTCTGAAACTTCATCGGCCTGTCCATTTCTAGCTAGCTAGCGCGTCAACCCACAAAAAACATAGTGTTCATTATTTGTTTATGGAAGCTTATATGTTGATGGAAATTAGCGCATGATTGTACGCAGGAACAGGTTGTCATGTTAGCTGAAACGAACAAGCCTGCTTAAGCTGACACCGTATATATAGTACTTACATACTCCCTCCATATCACTATTAGAAGTTATTTTGGAAAAGGTTTGAGTCAAACATTGGGAACATAAATCATGAATAACTTTTAAGTCGTTAAGTTTGGAAATGTAAACATCATATCAATAGATTTGTCTTGAAAATTACTTTCATAAAAATGTACATATATAACTTCCCAATAAATATTCGTATAGAAAAGAGAAGTCAAAGTTATGCTTTGTAGACCGTCTTGAAGTCCTAAACGACTTCTAATAGATATGGAGGGAGTTTACCCCTATAAATACATGGAGAATGTTGGCATGGCATCCATATCGAGCAGTCATATCATCCTAGATTACTATAGCAGCGAAACATCAGAGAGGGTGTACAATTAAGTTTAATATCTTGTGGACTTGTGGTATTCAATCTCTATGACGTACCTTAAACCATTCTCAGCGTCCAAAGCATATAAATGTATAAAGGGGCACAGGCAGATCCCTCAAGCCTTCAAATGGTTATGGGAGTTTACCACTAAGGCATCCTCTTCATTATTCAAACTAATAGTGGAGGCTAATTGACAAACCTCATTCCAAAATTGTAGCATATAATGATCCCCTGTTCTACTAAAAGTGCATTTCAACTGTGATCCATCCCACAGGCTTGCCGCTGAGCAATTCATTTCTCTAACCCATCTATATAACTTCCATATTGGATAGCTAGACTGGAATTGCATGCCTATCAAGTCATCTTCCTAGAATCTCACTTTCTCACCATTGCCTATTTTCCATCTATACCCCATTCTAGTAGCTTGAATGGCCCATATAATCCCTTTAAAGAATTGAGAGACCCCATCTGTTTTGGATTAGAAAATATTAACTTCTCTAGTCCTATATTTGAAGCCTACCAACTCTGTCCAGAGTTTTTTCCTATCCTGTTCATATCTTTAAGCCAACAGCCTAGTAGACATATATTTAGGTCTCTAATATTAGGGATTCCTAATCCTCCAAATTCTTTACACATAGCTACAGTTTCCCAATTAGCTAAGTGATACTTGTGGGCATTATCAGCATCATTCCATAGAAAGTTCCCCATCTGGGAGTTAAGAATTTCAATGGCCCATTTTGAGAATTTGATAAAGGAAAGAAGGCAAATAGGAATACTAGCTAAGCAGAGTTGAGCTCTTGCCGCTAGGGACAAAAGTTTTCCCCTCCAACCAGTCTTGTTTAGAAGTTTATCTACAAGAGGTTGAAGATCTTCTCTAGGCAGCTTCTCGTAGTGTAGAGGTACACCTAAATATTTGAGAGGAAAGGTCCCTATTGGACAATTGAAGATATCAACAGCTATTTTGCACTCTTCCTCATGTAGATTCATGGTTAGTAATTCACTTTTGTGAAAGTTTATCCTCATACCAGAGAGTTGTTCAAACCACATAAGTCTATGTTTCAGATTTCTCATGTGGTTAGGATCAACACTAGAAAATAAAATAGTATAATCTGCATATTGCAGAGACACTATACCTCTTGGTGTAAAGTCTTTCAAGGTCCCTTGTATGAAACATTTCATAAGTCCCTTATATAACATGGTAGAGAAAGCATCCCCTACCAAGTTAAAAGAAGAGGAGACAGGGGATCTCTGTCTCAAACCTTTTCCTGTCTTAAAGGTTGTACCTTCCTCTCCATTAACTAAAATGCTAAGGGAACCATCTGTAACTAGTTGCTTGATCCACTTAGACCATCTACTATTGAAACCTCTAGACTCTAGAATTTCAAAAAGAAAATCCTAGTTTACTATATCATACGCTTTTTCATAATCTAACATTAAAAAATGGCTACTTTATCTTTCCCTTTATGCATATTGTGCACCATCTCATGTGCTACTACCACACTCTCCAAGTATGTACCTACCTTTTATAAAAACATTTTGGTTAGTGGCCACTAACCTTTGTGCTACTACCCCTAGTCTATTGGTGAGATGTTTGGAGAACATTTTAAAACTGCAATTGAGCGGTTTGACTGGCCTAAACTATTTCATATTGCAGGCATCGCTTTTAGGACTTAAAGTGACCAAAGCAAAATTAAGTCTAAAAATGTCTAACTCTCCTTTGTAAAACTCATCAAACATCGCTAACACATCTACATTATTAATATCCCAAAACTTTTCATAAAAAAGGAAAGACAACCCATCTAGCCTCAGGGAACCATTTGGGTAACATCCAAAAATAGCTGACTTTATTTCTTCTTCTAAAACGGAGTAGTCAAGAACTCATTTTCCTTCTTAGTTACTTTCTTGGAAGCATCCCATAAATTATCATCTAACTTGACATCTCCTCTTTCTTCTTTGGCAAATAGAGAATTATAGTAATCTAGAGCAACCTCATCATTCCACATTGATCGGAGACATGACCGACTTTTTAGATAATCTATCTTCTTCTATCTACTTCTATAATTTGTAACAACATAGAAATATGTTGTATTCCTATCACCCTCTTTAATGTCTCTATATCTGGACCTTTGTCTAATTTGATCTCTTCTATTCTCCAAATTCTATCTAATTCTTCCACTAAAGTTTTGAGCTTAGCCCATTATATAGCATCTAGTGCCCTTTCTTCTGAAACTTTATCCAAAGCTTCATATTCTCTAGACAAGTTACTTTTTGTTTTGTTTAACAAGGCCACTTGGTTAGAGGCCCGACCTCTAACCATTTTCCTAAAGGTCCTGACTTTAAATTGTCAAATATTTATGATCTTGGTTTCTCTATAGGGAGTAGCAGAAGCCTTTTCTACTACCTTTCTAAAGGATTCATCCTGAAGCCGCCATTTTCAAATCTGAATCTTTTCTTAACATAGAATAGATTGTCTCCTAATTCCACTAACAAAGGGGTGTCATCACTAGGTATCCTATCCAGGGCTTTAACCTTAGCCAAGGAAAATCAACCTCTAGATTAGTAGACATAAACACTCTATCTATTCTAGACATCACTAAATTTTATTGGTTATTGGCCCAAGTGTACTTTCTATTTCTTAGATCTAATTCAATAAAACCCCACTTATTGATCCAATCATTAAAAGCATCTACCCATCTAAAGTTAACTATACCATTACTTTTATCAGACACAACTCTTACTAAATTGAAATCACCTCCTATTAGTATGGCCCATGCCAGGATTCCATTACTTTATGAAGCTCATCCATGCAAGCTTGTATTGAATCATCATAAGGGGAGCTTATGATAACTTCCTGTAATTCTTTTTTATCCATTTATATAACTTCCTGTAGGGGGTGCGCTTGCCCGTCCAGTTTCGTAAAAAAAAACACAGTTTTTACAACTACTTCCGCACTTAGCTACTCTAGGTTGGGGAGTAGGGCGGGGGAGAAGTTCTAGATACTTTTCCTTACTTTGTATCCGAGTACTCCTCCACAATCCTAGGTTCGTTACTATGTTATTGATTGTAGAAGTTATTTCCATTGATGGTTGTAGATCCATCCGTAAAAAATAATTTTTAGGGACAATTTGCGTAAGACAATCACCCTAAAAAACTAATGAATCAGTCAGTTTTGTTAAGTCCACCGTCTTTAAATTTTTTTTTGTTTGAGTGGTTGAGTTAATTAGTCAACATCTCTGAAAATGAATTTCAGACTTTTTAGTAAGCAACATTGGTCGTAAGAATAAATCAATTTTAGATATGGGCTTAGAACCTTACTAAAAAATTGATTTTAAGGCATGGCTTTTTTCAAAACAACGGCCTCTAAAAATCAATTTCAAGGGTCAGTTTAATTAAATTCACTAGCCCTAATTTTTTTAGGTTTTTTTTTTAAATCATTTGCATGTCGTGGAGAAATAGAATTTTTTTAATGTGGCCGGAAGCCTATAGGGCCGACTACCACTCACAAGTCAAGTGTTCCACGCCGTACGGCCCGTACCATTGCAACATAAAGTTACTTGTAACTAGCTATATGACGCTACCCATTTGCAGTATGTTTAAATCATTGTAATCAAAATTTGGAGTCGTAATGATATTAAATGAGAAACTTTTCGACTACAAATTTAGATTTCATAATATTTAAAAAGTCTAAAAAATTGATATTCAAAATCTGAGATGTTAATATATATATCTGAGCCTCTAGACAGTCTCAAATAAAAAAATTATCAACTAAAATGTTTTAGATCTTGTCGGGTTTTACAATGTTGATGCAAATTTTGTCCAACTTCATTTGAAAAAGTTGCTTCCAAGAAATCCCCTCGTTTTAAAGAGTCGTGTTCCTATCCGTTCTACACTCATCACTGGTCTTCGTATGCATATATATTGTGAATGGGTGCTTTTATAGTAGTGCTGCCATTTCTAAAAATTTCTCATGACGTGCTTAATTTGGACCGTAATATGTAAATAAAATGGTGCCACGACCAGCCAAGAAATGTCTTAACCTGAGCCTGCTCTATGTATGTACTCCTTTTATTCGAAGTTATAAGATATTTTGACTTTTTAAATATGTAGTTCTTGCTATGCAGTGAGAAATATATTATGTTTAGGTGTATAACAATGTTAGACTATATTTACTTTGTAAGCCATGTGTTCTAAGTTATTACTTCTAAGCATGGAGACTGGACACCATTGGTCAGGAATGCGGAAATGAGGCGGTATGGGGAACGGCGCGCAGATGGGGCGGCCAACATGGGGAAGGCGTGGAGGAGCATCCGGTGTGGGAAAGGCCGACGAGGCGGGCGGCGTGGGGGAAGATGGGGCGGCGGTGGGGCGGGGGGTGAGAAGGAGCGGCCGGCATGGGGTGTGTACACGCGCGAGGCCGCATGAGCTCCGTGGGGAAGAAAGTCACAACCCTAGAGCTAGATTGCGGCGCCTAGTGAGAGGTGGTACCGCGGTGTGGTATCAAGGCGGGAGTGATTTTTGGCAGGCCCAATGTTGGGGATAGGTAAGATGATTACCACCCCCACCTTCGGTTCCACGCAACAATAAGCCGAAAGCATTGCCCGAAGACGTTACCTTCGGTCACCATCAAGCCGAAGGTCGCATCTTCAGCGAATGAAGGCGAAGTTGATGAAGCCCTCGAGAACACCAAGCCAAAGGGTGCATCTTCGGCGCACCTTCGGCATGTGCACAACAAAAAAGGGACACATCTCGAGCACATGGTCGGAGCCGTTATCTTCGGCCGTCTTGTGATTTGTCTTTATTCGTTGTTGTCGAATGGCAGGTATCGGAGGAAGGACATATTCTAGGGGGGGGGGTGGGGGCAAAGTCGGTCCCCACGGGAGTAGGTGGAGCCTAGCGCGAGCAATGACCGAGAAGAGCCTTCACCGGGAGCGGATATTCCTAGATCTTTGGGTGGGTAGAAGGGTATTTTACTTTTGTAAAAGCCTACAAGCAGGTATAAATAGTGCCCATGGAGGCATTGTAAGGTACGGATGGAAAATTAATGCAAAGGGCTTTGTTTTGGCATTCGGTTCTCCGCTTTTCGTTGTGTCTTTTGGTTAGTTCGGCAACCCGGGGTCCTGTACTTTCGGTACAGGCCAACACCCAATGGTCGCC
This sequence comes from Hyparrhenia diplandra, assembly GCA_015847255.1. Taxonomy (NCBI): domain Eukaryota; kingdom Viridiplantae; phylum Streptophyta; class Magnoliopsida; order Poales; family Poaceae; genus Hyparrhenia; species Hyparrhenia diplandra. The sequence goes on from JADLZK010010339.1 coordinate 15,191, forward strand.
TTTGTGCCTTTGGACGGGTGAAAGGGAAATTTGAGCGGGCTTTTCTTTTTTTTTCGCGCATTCATGAATTTGCTAGTGAATATTTGCTAGATCTCAACTAATTTCCATGTGTGTAATTTAAATCGGAAAATACAAAACCATCGGGGGTATCAATTTATGAGACTCATAGGTTAATAGGATGTTTCCCTGACGCTTATCGATTTTCCTTGAATGTTTTTTGACTCAGTCAAAAAAAAATTACCCTGACGGTTTTGACAATAATTGTTAAAAAAAAACCCGCCAAGGTATTTCGAGTTTCCAGTAGTGTTGGAGAGAGCTATATATACCTGGCACTCTGATTATTTAGTCATGCATTCTAGAATCTTCTATTAAAAAAAACAATCTAAAAAAGGTCAAAACGTTTTATATAGAATAGAGAGAGTACTGGAACGTTGAAAAGGAATTACCCCATTTGTTCATGAAGTTTCTGAGCAAATTTATCTTGGGCTAGCCCCTATATATTGCATATTTGCATCATCGACACACAAAAGTAAGCTAAGCTTTGTCTATTGAAAACCGTTAGCAATCATCATGTATACGAACTGTCCAAACTAACAGTCGTACCGGGCGCGATGACCGCAAAAGCCAGAGGAGCCATGGTCAACCTACCGGCCAATGCTGCGGAGAACATGCATCTTTCGTAACGTTCACGTACGTTACGCCACGACCAGATGCTGCCACCCAAGAATTCCTGCTCATCCGCAGGGACATTATCATACACAGCTAGCCCAAATCATTGGCATGTCACATGGGGTGTTTATTCCCCTCGATGTATATATCTATCTATATATACTCTCTACCGATTGGATTACATATATATAAATAATAACTGGAGGATAATTGCGTCCATTTGGCCTTGTCTAGCTCAGTGTAGATACGATCCATGTTACTGATCGACGGTCGACGACGCGGCGGCCATGAACTGGCCTTCATCAGCGCCAACTATCTCTCCATATCTTTGTATTCGCCTTCTCACTTGGAGCCAAGCGTCAACAACCTCAATTCAAGTAAATGCATGTCTAATTTTTATGCGGTGTCGATTATGTTGTGATGGCAGTTAGCACATGGCTTGTGTACGCAGGAACAGGGTGTCACACGCCACGGCATACGCAACTCCAGGTAACTATAGGTTATTAGCAACACCTCTCTATAAATACTCGGTGTTCAAAGGCATCTCCATCATCCACATTCCAACCTTTGATTACTTGCAAAACATTCTTGCCTGATCTACACCATAGAACATCTGAGCCAGTTCAATATTTGTGTTCCATCGTTCCAGTATGGCGGTTAAGGCTTTTGTAGTTATGCTTCTGCCTATGGCCCTCCTGCTCCTCGCAGCAGGTAGCTCACCGGTGGTGGCTCAGCTGGAGCTCGGCTACTACAGCAAGACATGCCCGAACGTCGAGGCAATCGTCCGCGCGGAGATGGAGAAAATAATCTCGGCTGCACCGAGCCTTGCTGGCCCGCTCCTCAGGCTTCATTTCCACGACTGCTTCGTCAGGGTAAGTTTGTTACACACACCTTGTCAACCATGGCCTCCCAAATGTCGTATGCGCTAACTTTGCTGTAGTACATATAAGTACTTCTGTCATCACTGTGTGTGTATCCAGCATGATCGACATTTGCGCTGATCGCCTTGGAACAGACACAAAACTAACCTATGCTCGCATCACAAAATTGCAGGGCTGTGACGCTTCTGTCCTGCTCGACTCCACCGAGGGCAACCTGGCAGAGAGGGACGCCAAGCCGAACAAGAGCCTCCGGGGATTTGGTTCCGTAGAGAGGGTGAAGGCCAAGCTCGAGGCCGCCTGCCCCAACACCGTTTCCTGCGCCGACGTCCTCACCCTCATGGCCCGCGACGCCGTCGTGCTTGCCAAGGGCCCCTTCTGGCCAGTGGCACTAGGCAGGAGAGACGGCCGTGTGTCCAGCGCAACGGAGGCGGCGGACCAGCTGCCCCCAGCTTACGGGGACGTACCCCTGCTCACCAAGATTTTCACTACCAAGGGCCTCGACGTCAAGGACCTCGCCGTCCTCTCCGGCGCGCACACCCTTGGCACGGCGCACTGCCCGTCCTATGCCGGCCGGCTCTACAACTTCAGCAGCGCCTACAACGCGGACCCATCCTTGGACAGCGAGTACGCTGACAGGCTAAGGTCGCGCTGCAAGAGCGTCGACGACAAGGCCATGCTTTCCGAGATGGACCCCGGCAGCTACAAGACCTTCGACACGAGCTACTACCGCCACGTCGCCAAACGCAGGGGGCTCTTCCAGTCTGACGCCGCGCTCCTCACCGATGCCACCACTAGTGAGTACGTCCAGCGCATTGCCACCGGCAAGTTTGACGACGTCTTCTTCAAGGACTTCAGCGAGTCCATGATCAAGATGGGCAACGTCGCCGTGCTCACTGGTGCAGAGGGCGAGATCAGGAAGAAATGCTACATCGTGAACTAAAGTATATATTAGATGGGCTCGCTAAATCATTGATTTTCTTTAATAAGTTTAACTCCATGATGAGATGATGATAGGGCGCATGTCTGTCTTTTGTTCATCAATGTAATGTATATTGATTATATTGTTGTAAATTCATTCTTTCTCACTATACGATAATGTCAATGGTGGCAAATATACTGGAGCGCACAATATACATTTCATATACATTAGTGACATATGTACACATGTATGCACTAGAAGACAAAAAAGCACCAATCTAGAAAATTCATAAAAAATAATACATTTCAGGTGCATATATTTGTGTTCATGCATATTGTCGGTGCGAAATGCTTAGGCATCTATCTTAGATGTTAAAAGTTAATGAGACACAAGAGATTCTCATGGCAGAATGCATGTCCCTAGTCCAGTGGTGAGCATGGAGCTCACGGGTTTTCACTTGTAGTAGAGGTGTACAAATGTATAAGAGAGAGAAATATTCCCAAGTCTCTAGTGAGCAAGAGTGTTCCCAACTCAGGCCTTATCGAATGGCCTTAGTCGGATCCCTTGTACGGGGGTTATAGTCCATGTCGTGATGAAGAAGGAAAACTAAGGAGAAAAAGAAAACAAAACAAAGGCAAAGAGTACCTTCCAAGTGCTCGCCCTTCTCTCCTACCCCTGGCCGTACTCTGGTCGTGGCATTGGTATGATGTCATTTGTCCTTCTCCTGTACGTCTTGATTGATCAGAACATGTGCAGCGGCGTTGTAGCAGCGCTCAGTGACATCGGGATCACTGTTCCACGTACGATCTGGCTACCCGAGTCAGGAGGGTAGGTTACAAGTGAAATGTCATGGCGCAATGAAGAAATGTGGGTACAATAGCTAGTATGGCCTTCGTTGTCCTCTTCTCCTCTGACGTCGTGCGTTGTCCTGCTGATGGCATAGGAGTTGTACCATCCTGCTTTATCGTACTGTCTAGCCAACCAAGGTACCCAGGTGTGGAGCTACATGCATGCCCATGGATGCGGCTGAACCCACGAGAAAATATTTTAAAAAAAAAGTGGTAAACATCAATTTTTCACCATATATGTACCTATAGATTATAAATCCTCGCACCCACGACGCCGATGTCTGCGCAACGTGACAATGACAAGTGCGGCCCTCTCGTCTTCTACTTCGGACCTGGGTGGTCACCTCCCGATCGGGCTGGCCCCTCGTGGTGGGTTGGGCGGCACGTGGGACGCGCCGCCTCGTCGAGCGGTGGGGAGATGTCATGAACGGAATTGGGCCGCCCGAGAGTGGCTAGATGGGCTGACACGACCACCGCCCGGCCCGAGAGGGGGCAGGCGCCTATAAGGGGCCGGCGCCCCTTGCCGCCGCCGCCTTCCCTCTCCCGTCACGATTCGAGTTTGCTTCATATTCAAGTTAGGATTATCTTAGGTAATTTTTGGTGTGCAAGGGGATATCTCATCTATAAGGGAGACCCTTATTAGGAAAGAATAAGTTAGGATATGCTTGTAAAAGGTATTCCGATCGTATAAGGAAACCTTATAGAGATTGCTTAGATTACAAGTCCCACTAGTCGGGCTATATAAGCAAGAGGCATGTAATTTCTAGGGGATAAGCAAGCAAAAAAAAAAATATCTTTCGCTCTCCAACTCTCCGTGCCACCGCCACCACCGCCTCTACCCAGCGCCCGCCCGCCCGCACGCCGCCGCCCGCGCCAAGGCGCCGGCTGCCGGCCGCCGCCCCTTCCCGATGGCTCCTCCCCTCCACCCGCTGCTTTCGAGCTGCTGCTCGTCGCCGCCCGGGCGAAGCTGCAGCCCCGTCACGCCATCTCGGAAGCCGTCGAGCGAAGAACACGTGTCAATTCGGCCCAATCTGCCGGAATCGGACGGTGGTATCCGGAGACCGGGGCGATTCCCACCACCCATGGCTTCGCGATAGAGGAGTTCAACGCGGCGCTGGCGCTCCTTGACGTCGCCGCGCCCGGATCAGCAAAGCGCCGATGACATGGAGGACCGCCTCCGTCGTATGGAGCACGCCTACACCACCTCGAGGATCCCAGCACGCACGGCGACCACGAGGGAGGGCGGCCCGGCGGCGGCCGCCGCCCGGCGGGCCGGCCCCGGCGCAGCCCAGCCACCGCCCCCCCCTCCCCGCCCGGACCTCGGCGTCGGCTCCGACCCCGCTATCCTCCCGGCTCGAGGGAGGCAGATGACGTTATGCGTGACGCACCGGCCGTCATCGACGTCATCTTCGACGACACCGTAGCACCGGCTGCCCTCTTCTCTCCTCCGACACCTGCGACCGCGCCAGGACTCTCCGGCGAGAGGCGGCGTCACCCGCGGCGCCCCGCTCCCTGTCCCCCTGTCCGCGCCACCCGCGGCGCCCAAGACCGTGCTGCCACCAGCGGCATTGCACCCTCCCGCTCGCCACGCCTACAAGTCCAGGAGTTCGACGGCACCGGCGACCCCGACCTCTGGATTAAGGTCGGAGCTCTTCTTCGAGCTCAACTTGGACATCGACCGGACTACTACGTGAGTTACGCTGCCTTCCACCTCACACCGGTCATGCTGCGTCAGTCCTGGTACATCGACCTGTCCAAGAAGAAGTCCCTTTCGAGTGGGACGAGTTCACCTGCGCCCGCGACATCGCCGGACCACCCCGACACCTCGGCGCCATGGCGGCATACACGCGCCGCCCTCGGGGGCAAGCGGGCGACTACATCTACGACTTCGAGGTCTATGCATCACGCATGGATTTTGAGGGACAGCGCCACAGCGTCGGCCTCTTCGTCGGCTTGCGCACCTCGCTGGGGCGGCACTCGAGTGGTTCGAGCCCCGTTCGATGGAGGAGGCCATCGACCTCGCCCACCGATTACAACGACGACGAGCCGGACGACACCGACCGGGGCACCGCAACGGCGGCCGGGCAACGCCGGCCGCCGCGGCTACACAGCAACATCGACAACGACATCATAGCCGCCCTGGTTGACCGCGATACCAGGCCAGCAGCGTCTAGTGTTGCCATGGGCGACATCGGCGGATCGGCGTCGAGCGACATGATCACGAGCTACACTTGGCCACGACGACCAACAAGGAGCTGGGATCATCTCCAACGCCATTGAGTAGGAGCTCTGCGCGAGTGGAGTCTTCACTATGGCATCGTGAGGTACTTCCATCGTTACTACATACCGGGCCGCCCGAGCTTCTCCGGGACTTCTCGCTTGGGGAGAACGTCCGTACGCATGGCGTAGCGGTGGGCTTCCACCTCCCCAATCGTCCCCGGGAGGATCAGCGTTCCGGCAAGCATCCTCCTTCTTGCCCACGCCCGACGAGCGGATCGAGGGTGCCACCGTCCTCCTCTTCGACAACAACGGCGACGTCTTCTTCCGCATTGGGAACGTCACCGTCGGCGCAGCATAGACGCAGGAGACCCAGCTGGGGCCGCCCGCGAGCACGCCCAGCGACCTCCTCTACGGCTGCCTCCTCGACTTCACCTCCTCGCCGCCCACGTCGATCCGTAACGTCTACTGCAGGCAGCTTCATGCTAAGGTGACAGTGCCGACGACTTACGTCTACACGTCTCCTCCGCCGACTCGCCAGATGATCGAGCTATGCGGGATCCTCGGCGCCTCCGTCATGCGTCGCGCATGGGCGGCCCGTCCCTTCGTGCAGCCCCCGCGAGCTTCAAGTTCAGCATCTGCCGGCGGCGACCTCCACCTCGACTTCGCTTTTCGCCGACAACGACGCCCGTGTCTGCGCAACGTGACAATGACAAGTCGCGGCCCTCTCGTCTTCTACCCGGACCTGAGTGGTCACCTCCCGATCGGGCTGCCTTTTCGCCCCTACGTGGTGGGCGGCACGCGCGTGGGCCGCGCGCCGCCTCGTCGAGCGGTGGGGAGATGTCATGAACGGAATTGGGCGCCCGAGAGTGGCTAGATGGGCGACGACACGGCCACCGCCGGCCCGAGAGGGGCGGGAGGGGCGCAAGGGGCGGCGCCCCTTGCCGCCCCGCCGCCTTCCCTCTCCCGTCACGATTCGAGTTTGCTTCATATTCAAGTTAGGATTATCTTAGGTAATTTTTGGTATGCAAGGGGATATCTCATCTATAAGGGAGACCCTTATTAGGAAAGAATAAGTTAGGATATGCTTGTAAAAGGTATTCGATCGTATAAGGAAACCTTATAGAGATTGCTTAGATTACAAGTCCCACTAGTCGGGCTATATAAGCAAGAGGCATGTAATCTCTAGGGGATAAGCAAGCAAATAAAAAAATATCTTTCGCTCTCCAACTCTCGTGCCGCCGCCACCACCCGCCCCCGCGCCCGCGCGCCCCACGCCACGCCGCCGGCGCGCGCCCCGGGCGCCGGCTGCCCGCCGCCCCTTCCCCGGCGGCTCCTCCCCTCCACCCCGCCCGCTCGAGCTGCTGCTGCCGCCGCCCGGCGAAGCTGCAGCCCCGCACGCCATCTCGAAGCTTCGTCGAGCGAAGAACACGTGTCAATTCGGCCCAATCCAGCCGAATCGACACACTAGTTAAGTGCAACCCTCAAATAATGTGATCTAGGTCTGCCACTGGTAGAGCATGTTAAACCTTCGTGGGGTGACCTAAGGGTGCGACGTCCTATCATGGCCTTACCCGAGTCAGGAGGTCAGCCCATGCCGCGGCGTGCTCCTGTATATGGTGTTTCATTAGTGATATAGGTGAATTTGCTTAAGCCAAATTATGCTTTCAATATAGAAGTAAAATGTTGAAATGTTTTAAAGTCAAACATGTTGATGTTGAGCTTCAAAAATTGAGTTGAATATTGTTCTGTCACTTAGCATTTTTGGCTAAGTATAAGAAAGAGTAATGAAGTTCAGTTTTTGGGAGAATTATCAAATGACTTTTCACAAATAAAAATTGTGCAATTTTTGCTTCATTGATTGGTAGTTGTAGTATTCTTGGTTGCGATATTTGATCACTGTTTGGTCTATAATTAATTACCTGTAAATGCTAAGTAAAACTATTTTCAAAACCTGAAATTGAATCGAGGGTTTCAATTTCACTGAACCTGTTTTCAACATTCAAAATCATAAAATCATTTTATCCTTTGATCCTGAACCTTAATGGGATGTAGACGATCATGGATCAAAAAGCATGTTTTATAGTAAGGAAAGTTTAGAAGTTGTTTTGCAAAATCGTCAGATCTATTCAGGGGAACTGGGCGGGTTCAGTCTGCTGAATGGGGCAGAGCTGCATCGTCGGCAGTAGGCTGGTTGCTTGCCGCCGATTGCCAGCGCCTCCGCGCACGTAGGACACGCAGGCTCTTTGGTGGCGAGAGGGCAAAGCTGGAGCTGGCAGCCACGCACGCCTCTGCCTCGATGCGACGTGATAGGAACCGAGGATCGGCTCCTTACAGATCGTAGATTATAGGAATGGGTGATGGGAGGTCTTGGCTTGAACCGTGATGAACCACGGCAAGGCGCCGTGATCACCACAAGGAAGAAGAAGAGGACAGTGGTGGCTGGAGTTGCGCGGCTTCCTGAAGCCGAGCACTTGATAATGCTCTGCTTAATTCATCAAAGTGTCTTACAATGAATATTTAACCTCCACTCAACTTCAAAGCAAATACTAAAAATAGCAAATAACTTGATCCGGGTCTTTAGCCCTTAATCCTTGCGCCTAATCTTAGCCACCAATGGCCCTTTGCCTCTTGTATTGCATGCCGGTCATAACATCTCTCCCGGCATGCAAGAACAGCTCGTCCTCGAGCTGGACATCGGGGTAGAGGTGGTGAAATTCGTCGAGTTGCTCCTAGGTGGCTTCTTCGTCGGAAAGGCCCTGTTAGAATTTATATATGAATAAGTTCCCCTAAAATTCATATGAAGAAATTCTGATAAATCTCAAAGGCCCAATATTTGTGTTCCCTAATGGGCTTTATTGTTTTAGCCCATGAGCAAAGGTGGGAGGTGCAATATCAATTAGTACCATATTACTAGTTGATATGGAGGTAGGGAGTTTTCCTCCCTATATATTTGTACCAAGCCTCCTGGGAATAGACACAACATAACAACTACAATTGGGAGTTTCAATTAGAAAATCCTAAAGTAGTAAAATAGTATTTTCCTCTTCTCACTGCTGCGCCGCCATTGCCAAGTCTCTCGATCCGATCGTTCGCGTGCACCGGCGACCGGGCGGCAGGTCTCCGGAACCGTCGTCTTTGCGATCCTGCACCGGGAGAAGGCGAATAAGGTTTTTGGGAAGCGCTCTTCGCGCGACTGCTCCCAATTCTCAGCACGTCGTCTCGTCGTCGTAAGGCTCGCGCACGGGATCATCTACAAGGACGTGCGATCATCGTTTGCATCTTCATCACCATGTACTTCTACATCGGCAGGTATTACATCTGTAATCTAATCTTATTGACCAACATGTTCAAACTATTCAATCTATCCGTGTATATGTTGTGCTAGTTGTGCCTACACCGGTTGCCATGATCATGCCATGTTTTATGTTGTTCAACAATGCTATGATCTGTTATATGATTTTGTAGCATGCTTGTTTGTTTCACATGCTTATTCTAGTAGATCAGTTCATCATGATTTATATTATGGAATTAATCTCGAAATTGCCTTATATCCTAACAATCCAAAAACCTTATTATAGGCATTTTCTTGATTTAACTATGGCTGTTTTCAGCGACGTCTTTGAGACTAGAAAAGTTTTCTAGTGCACATTTTAAGAGATGGCGAAGTTAAGGCCATGCTCGGCTAGAGGCTAAAATGTTCGGATTCTTGTTGGATCACCTCGGGGAAATATCTCTAGAGATAAGAGAAGATTAGGAGAGACAACACTATCTTTAGAAGAACAATCCTAAATAGTCTTGCTAGTCATCTAGAAGATGCAAACTTGCACTTCAAGATGAGAAGGCATTGTGGAATCAACTGAATGCAACCATTGGTACATCCGAGTTGTACATTATGGAGAGCTTTTATGACTACAAGATGGTTGCTAACCAATCTATAGTCAAGCAAGTGCATGAGGTTCAACACATGGCAAAGAGAACTTGAATTCCTTAAGTATGTCATACCCAATGAGTTTGTAGCCGGATGCAATATTGCTAAGTTGCCTTCTTCATGGAAGAGCTTTGGCACAATTCTTAAACACAAAGAGACAGAAAATATCGGTTGTAAACCTGATAGCATCTCTTGATGTTGAGAAAAAGATTCGGGTGAAGAATACTATTGATAAGGGGAACAAGAGCCATTCTAGCACTAATTTTTTGTGCGAAAAACCCGCATGGTAAGAACAAAGGGAATAAATCTTCCAATGCCAAATTAACAACTACCTTTGAGAAGAAGAAAAATAATGATGAGGTGCTTTGCTTCACTTGTGGACAGCTTAGTCACTTTTCCAATGGGAATAATAAGAATGTCAACCTCGTGACTATTAGCAATCTTTGATGAGGAGTACAAATAATGTTCCCTTTGTACTATCGGTATTTCAATCACCAAGTTGGTGGGTTGATACAAGTGGTGCTAATATTCATGTGTGTGTGCTGACATCTCTTTGTTTTCTTTTTATAAAGAGCTACAAGGTTTTCGTCCTAATGGGGAATGGGTCACATGCTTACGTTTCGTGGCGTTGGTACGGTAGATCCGAAGTTTACTTGAGGAAAATTGTGCGGTGAAGAACGTGCAGCATGTCCCTACTATTCGCAAGAACCTTGTTAGTGTTTCCCTTCTTTTAAGAGATGGGTTTAAGGTAGTGATGGAGTCCAATAAAGTAGTTATGTCTAAGCATGGACGGTTTATTGGTAAAGGTTATGATTTGTGGTGGCTTGTTCCGCCTAAGTTTGGCGAGATTTTTGTAATAAGTCGGTGAATCATATTTGTGGCACAATTGATGATAATTCAAGTGTTTGGCATTCTTGTTTATGTCATGTGAATTTTGGTTTGATGTCACATTTATCTAGCTTGCGGTTAAATTCAGATTTCACCATTGCCAAAGGTTCTAAGTGTCATAGTTGTGTGCAATCTAAGCAACCTCGAAAGCCTCACAAAGGCGGAGGAGGGAGAGACACTTGGCACCTCTAGAGCTCATACATTTGATCTATGCGAGATGAATGGTGTGTTGACTAAAGGTGGAAAGAGATATTTCATGGCGTTAATTGATGATGCTTCTAGGTATTGCTATATTTACTTCTTTGAAAACTAAAGATGAGGCATTAGACTACTTTAAAATCTTTAAGGCTGAAGTTGAAAATCAATTAGAAAGAAAGATTAAACGTCTAAGGTCGGATCGTGGTGGTGAATATTTTCCTATAACATTTGATGAGTTTTGTGTGGAACATGGTATTATTCATGAGAGGACACCTCCCTATTCGCCCGAATCTAACGGGGTTGCCGAGAGGAAAAATCGCCTTGACCGACTTGGTTAACGCCATGTTAGACAACTCTTGGTTTATCTAAGGCATGGTGGGGAAGCTATATTGATTTGCGAGTCATGTCACGAATAGAATTCCAAACGAGAAATAAAGAGACAACACCATATGAGATATGGGTTGGAAGGAAACCATCACTTTCATACTTGCGCACGTGGGGATGCTTGGCTTAAAAGTCAATGTTCCAATTAATAAGAAGCGTAAGCTTGGACCAAAAGATGGTAGATTGTGTCTTTCTTGGATATGCTCACAAAAGCATTGCCTATCGATTTTTAGTAGTAAAAAATCGAAGTTTTTCGATATGCATGTTGATAATATCTTTGAATCTCGTGATGCTACATTGTTTGAGAATATATTTTTACGTAAAAGATATGCGTAGCAATGCTAAGTTTTCTCTTGAATTAGCTCTCGATATTACTATACCTATCGAGTCTCTGTTGAGTCGTTTGAGCAACCACTTGAGGAGGATGACAATGAAGTTCTGTGAGGAACAAAAAGACAAAGGATTGCAAAATCTTTTGGTGAGGATTTCATTGTGTACCTTGTGGATGATACTCCCACCTCTATTTCAGAGGCATATGCATCTCCGGATGCGAGATGATTGGAAAGAAGCTGTTCGTAGTGAGATGGACTCGATTCTTTCTAATGGAACTTGGGAGCTCTCGAACTACCTTTTGGTTATAAACCAATTGGTTGTAAGTGGGTGTTCAAGAAGAAGCTTAGACCTGATGGTACTATTGACAAGTACAAAGGCTCGGCTTGTGGCTAAGGGTTACACTCAAAAGGAAGGAGAAGATTTCTTTGATACTTATTCACCTGTTGCTAGAATGACCACTATTCGAACACTACTATCCTTGGCTGCCTCATATGGTCCGATCATTCAACAAATGGATGTGAAGACAGCTTTTCTTAACGGAGAGTTGGATGAGGAGATCTATATGGATCGGCTGATGGGTTTGTAGTAAAAGGTGAAGAGCGAGAAGGTGTGTAAATTATTGAAGTCTTTGTATGGCTTGAAACAAGCACCTAAACAATGGCATGAGAAGTTTGACACTACGTTAACTAGTTTGGCTATATTGTTAATGAAGGCGATAGGTGTGTGTATTATCGACATGGTGGGGCGAATATGTTATATTATGTTTATATGTTGATGATATTCTAATCTTTAGAACAAACATGGATGTTATAAATGAGGTCAAGTCTTTCTTGTCAAAGAATTTTGATATGAAAGATCTAGGAGAGGCTGATGTAATTCTAAACATTAAGCTTATTAAGGAAGAGAGTGGGATTACTTTATCGCAATCTCACTATGTTGAGAAGGTCTGAGCCGTTTTGGCTTTATGGATAGAAAGTCTTCTCCAACACCTTATGATCCTAGTGTGACATTGCAAAAGAATAAGAAGCGTACTAGAGATCAACTCAAGTACTCTCAGATTGTTGGTTCACTCATGTATCTAGCGAATGCAACGGACCGGATATCTCTTTTCTTTGTGAGCAAGTTGAGTAGGTATATGTCCAACCCGGGTGATGATCATTGGCATGTACTAGAAAGGGTCTTGTGCTATCTTAAAGGTACAATGAGTTATGGAATTCACTATTACGGGCACCCAGTGTGCTAGAGGGATATAGTGATGCTTAACTGGATTTCGATATTGCTCAAATCTATGCCACAAGTGGGTGCGTATTTACTCTTGGAGGTGGCGCAGTGTCATGGAGGTCTTGTAAAGCGGACTATTTTGACTAAGTCAACCATGGAAGCAGAACTTACTGCTTTAGATACAGCATCTGCAGAGGCAAAGTGGCTGCGTGAGCTCTTGTCGACTTGCTTAGGTGGTTGAAAAACCAGCACGGCTATCCTTATGAACTGTGATAATCAAACTATGATCACTAAGGTGAATAGTGCTAAGGATAATTCAAAGTCAACAAGACACGTTAAAAGACGTTTGAAATCTGTCCAGGAAATTGAGAAACTCCGGAGTGATAAGCGTATTTTATATACGAGCGAGATAAAAACTTGGTAGATCCTTTACAAAAGGGCTATCACATAATGTGATAGAAATTGCATCTAGGGAGATGGGTATGAGACCCATATGAGTTTCTGATAGTAGTAACCCAACCTTTTTGATCGGAGATCCCGTGACTAAGGACACAGGAAGAACAAACTATTGGTAAACCGAGGAGAGTAAAATAATAAACCCTCTCTATGTGAAGATGCAATACTCTCAAGAGCAAAGAGGCTCAGTATGGTAGGTTGGCGAGAATGCCTTAATATGTCCTATTGACTTTATAAGTAAAGATTTTGCCCTACTGAGCATTCTTGAAAGGGCATACCTATATGAGTTCGATTTGTTAAACGTCGCGTAGTCTATGAGATTTGGGTGATCTCTAGTAAGCTCATGAAGAGACTAAGGAGTATGACGTATATGCTCCACCCACGGAGAAAGGCTACTAGCGACCAAGTACTAGTTTGACTTTGAGCAAAACTTATTCACACAAAACTTGCAATTCAAGGCGTAGTCCATTGTTCAAGTTGTGAATGAGTAGAACTTGAAGCTCTAGGCGAATGTTCAACTTAACATCTCTGCTGAAACACTAGTATATAAAAAGCAGTAGTGAGATAAGGAAAATATCTATCTTTGGGCAGTTGAGATCTGGTGGGGATTGTTAGAATTTATATATGAATAAGTTTCCCTAAAATTCATATGAAGAAATTACGATAAATCTCAAAGGCCCAATATTTGTGTTCCCTAATGGGCTTTATTGTTTTAGCCCATGAGCAAAGGTGAGAGGTGCAATATCAATTAGTACCATATTACTAGTTGATATGGAGGTAGGGAGTTTTCCTCCCTATATATTTGTACCAAGCCTCCTGAGAATAGACACAACATAACAACTACAATTGGGAGTTTCAATTAGAAAATCCTAAAGTAGTAAAATAGTATTTTCCTCTTCTCTTCTGCTGCCGCCGCCATTGCCAAGTCTCGGCCCGATCGTTCGCGTGCACCGGTGGCCGGGCAAGCAGGTCTCGGGGAACCGCCGTCTTTGCGATCCCCTGCAGGGACAAGGCGAATAAGGTTTTTGGGAAGTGCTCTTCGCGGCGACTCGCTCCCAATTCTCAAAGACGTCGTCTCGTCGTCGTAAGGCTCGCGCGACGGGATCATCTACAAGGGCGTGCGATCATCGTTTGCATCTTCATCACCATGTACTTCTACATCGGCAGGTATTACATCTGTAATCTAATCTTATTGTCCAACTTGTTCAAACTATTCAATCTATCTGGTGTATAAGTTGTGCTAGTTGTGCCTACACCAGTTGCCATGATCATGCCATGTTTTATGTTGTTCAACCATGCTATGATCTGTTATATGATTTTGTACCATGCTTGTTTGCTTCACATGCTTATTCTAGTAGATCAGTTCATCATGATTTATATTATGGAATTAATCTGGAAATTGCCTTATATCCTAACAGGCCCTACCACTGAACCAAGACGTGCCAAGTACCGCGCCGCCGGGCCGGGCGCGCCGACGACCTCTTTGGGATCTTTGGTAGCGGCCGGCCGTCGTGCCGGTGGCAACGCCCCCTCGCTGCTCCGGTGGGGGGCCCTTGTGGCGCTGAGGAGGAGGCTCACATGGAAGACATCATGAAGGCGAGCTCCCTCCGGCGGCTCTAGCCCGGTAGGCCACCTTGCCGATGCACTCCGGGGCGCGGAGCGGGCGGCGTAGCGGGCCAAGCTTGCCCTTCGCGTGGCTGGCTCGGGGACTGGGCGGGCGGTTCGGGAGGCGTAACCACACCCAATCCCCGACCTCCCGGCTCCATGTCATGGTGCCCGGCATCGTAGTACTTCTTGGGCAATTTCTTTGCGCCTGGATGAGGCGCTGACGGGCCTCATCGAGGACGGTGTCCCGCTCGCGAAGCAAAGCGTCCGCCGCCTCGGCACGTGCGGAGCCCGGCTTGTATGGCAGTATCGGCGGTGGAGGGCGGCCATACACCACCTCGAACGGAGTGGCGCGCAGGGCGGTGTGGAAGGAGGTGTTGTAGCAGTACTCTGCCCAGGACAGCCAATCCACCCATGCACGCGGCCGGTCACCTGTGACACACCGAAGGTACATAGCTATCACCTTGTTGACGACCTCGGACTGTCCATCCGTCTGCGGGTGGAACGCCGTGCTCATGCGCAGATCTATGCCGGCGAACTTGAAGAGGTCCCGCCAGACGTTGCCGGTAAACACGGGGTCCCTGACGATGGATGAGGGGAACCCATGTAACCGGACCACTCCGTCGAAGAATGCTCGGGCCACTGAGGACGCCGTGTAGGGGTGCCCGAGCGGGATGAAGTGGGTGTACTTTGAGAAGCGATCAACCACCGTGAGGATGACCGACTTGCCGCCCACCTTGGGCAGCCCCTCGATGAAGTCCATCGAGATGTCTGCCCATACCTAGGACGGCACCTCAAGGGGCTGGAGTAGGCCGGCCGGCTGCAGCGTCTCTGTCTTGTTCCGCTGGCATGTGCTGCACATGCACACCCAGTCGCTCACCAGAGTGCGGTCGCCAGGGATGTAGAACTCGGCGCGAAGGCGGTGCAGCGTCTTCTGGATGCCCTCATGGCCTGCTGAATGAGCCAGCAGGAGTGCCTGGTGCCTGAGGTCGCCGTGATCGGGCACAAACACCCGAGCGCCGTGGAGAAGAAGCTCGTCAGCCAGCTGCCAAGGGGCGGCCAGCGTGCCCTCCTGCAGCTGCTGTAGAAGCCGGCGGCCGTCAGGTGACTCCGCCGTGGCGCGGCGAATGTCGTCGAGGAAGGCGAAGGAGGGTCCCGACACCGCACGAGCAGCCACCTCTGCCGCAGACCCGGGGGCCGGCTGGACAAGCTCGGCATCACGGCGGGACAAGGCGTCTGCCACCACGTTGAGGCGGCCGGGGCGGTACTCCACCTCGAAGTCAAAACCGAATAGCTTGCTCGACCACGCGATGTTGGGGCACGGTGGAGCGGCCGATCGGGAGATACTTCAAGCTGAAATGGTTAGTGCGTATAATAAAATGGCGACCCCAAAGATATGGCCGCCAGTGGCGCACCGCTTGCACCAAGCCGATCAGCTCGCGCTCATACGCCGCGAGCTTGTGGTGACGGGCCGCGAACGGCCGGCTGAAGAAGGCAGAGGTCCAGCGCCCTGGTGGAGGACAGCGCCGAACCCCGTGCTCGAAGCATCGCAGTCCACCACGAAGGGCCGCTCGAAGTCCGGCATCTGCAGCACCGGCCCGGTGGTGAGGGGCGGCTCCGCCCGGTCGGCGGCTGGGCATCCTCGTCGAGCGAAGCGTCGTGCCGCGAGGAGGCGCGTGAGGGGCGCTGCGATGACACCGAAGTCGCGGATGAATTTCCTGTAGTAGCCGGCGAGGCCCAAGAAGCCACGCAGGCCACGAGCAGAGCGGGGCGCTGGCCAAGAGGACACCGCCTCCACCTTGGCCGCGTCCATGGCCACCCCGTCGGCTGAGATGACTTGGCCGAGGTATGCCACCGAGCGCGCCCCAAACGAGCACTTAGAGCGCTTGAGGTGTAGCTGATGGGCGCGCAGGGCTTGGAGAACGAGGCTGACGTGCTGAAGGTGCTCGGCCCATGAAGAGCTGTAGATCAAAATGTCGTCAAAGAACACCAGCACAAACCTGCGCAAGTACGGCCTGAGGACGTCGTTCATAAGGGCCTGGAATGTCGCCGGAGCATTGGAGAGGCCGAAAGGCATCACTAGGAACTCGTAGTGCCCCTCGTGCGTCCGGAACGCCGTCTTGGCGATGTCCTCGGGGTGCATCCGCACCTGGTGGTAGCCTGAGCACAAGTCAAGCTTGGTGAAGAAGCGTGCGCCGTGCAGCTCGTCCAGAAGCTCGTCCACCACCGGGATCGGGAACTTGTCCTTGGACGTCTTGGAGTTGAGCGCCCTGTAGTCGATGCAGAATCGCCATGAGTTGTCCGGCTTGCGCACCAACAATACCGGCACAGAGAACGACGAAGTGCTGGGCCGGATCACGCCTTGAGAGAGCATCGTGGTGTACTGGCGCTCCAGCTCGTCCTTCTGCAGCTGGGGGTAGCGGTACGGCCTGACCGCCACCGGTGCCGTCCCCGGAAGAAGGTGGATGCGGTGGTCGTAGGGACGAGCAGGCGGCAGCCCCTGCGGTTCAGAGAAGACCAGCTCAAACTGCTGCAGCAGCCGGTCTAGTAGTGGTTGCGACATAGTGGAGACCGTCAGGGCCTTGGGGACGTCGCCGGGTGCCCCTAGCCCTATCCACATGATGTGGCGTCCTCCTCTGGTGAATGTCATTGACAGCTTGTCGCAGTCCCAGAGGATTGGGCCGAGCGAGCGGAGGAACTCGAAGCCTAAGATGAAGTCGAACTCGCCAAGGGTAAGCCCGAAACAGTCGATGGAGAACTGCTCGGTGCCCACTGTGAGGGCCACGCCCCGTGCCACGCCTTGGCACGGAATACGGTCACCATTGGCCACCTGCACCCGCATGGTGGGATGGGCGCGGTGGCGGGTGAGGCGGCTCATCAAGTTGGCCGCGATGAAGTTGGTGGTGGAGCCGGAGTCGATCAACGCCACCAGGCGTTGGCCGTTGACGGAGACAGGCAGCAACATGGCGTTCTTGGGCCGCACGCCAGCCAGCGCATGGAGGGATACTGTAGGCACCGTGACCGCGGCGCACGCGAGACCCTCCGGCTCGTGGACCTCAAAGGGGATCCCCACCGACAACAACCACGGCAACCTCCTCAGGGGCTCCTCCTCGAGGTAGTCGTCGCTCTCCAAGTAGAACGGGCGGGGGCGCACATGGCCACGGACGTAGGGGTTTGTCGCAAGTGAAGACGAGCCTGGCGGCGGCACGCTCTAGCATTTCCGCCGGCGTGAGACGGCGAAACGGCCGCCCGGTGGCCGCCGCCGCGACTGTGGGGCCGCCCCGGCCGGTGTGGGCGGCGGTGGCGGGGTGGCGCCGGCAAAGGCGTGTGGCTGCGGTGGCTCGACGCCCGCGTGTGGAGGTGGAGGCGCCCGCGGCGGCGGCCGACGCCGCTCGAAGGCCCGCGTGGTAGGCCGCCGATGAAGAGATCGAGGGAAGCGGATGGCCCACGTCGGCCCTCGGTGATCAGCGACCCACCGACGAACAACTCGGCCTTACGTGCGCGTCGATCTTCTTTGGTGTGGGCGAGGATGGCATTGAAGCGGTCCGCGTAGTCTTGCACCGTCGACATGAGCGGCGGCCCGCGGTTGGACGAGCGCGTGCCCGAATTGGCGGCCCGAAAGCGGAGGGTGCGAGTTGCGAAGCGCTCCCACGACGGCATGCCCTCGTCCTGCTCCATGGCATAATACCATGACTGCGCCACGCCGGTGAGGTGATACGAGGCCAGCCAGGTACGATCCGAGGGTGGGGTGCGCTGACCCCGGAAGAACTGCTCGCAATGGTTTAACCAATTGAGCGGGTCTTCGCTGCCGTCGTATGTGGTGAAGTCGAGCTTGTAGAAGCGCGGGGGAGCCTGGGCGCCGTAGCCGAACCCGGTGTTGGCATATGGATCAAGAACGGAGGACGAAGCGGCCTGCGAGGCCGATCCGTGGAATAGCGCACCCTTGACTCCGCCGTAGAAGACACCCCCGGCTGGGGGATGATGTGGTGACGGGGACGAACCCAATGGTGACAACTGGGGCACTGCCGCCGTGATCGGGGGCGCTGACGAGTAGCCAGAGGCACCTACCGGTGCCATGGCGTAGGCCGGGATGACGGACGGCGATCAGGGCCACTGCACCAAGTGGAGCGGTAGACCTGGCCCGGCGGCTGATGGTGGTGGTGATTGGGATTGTTGCGGTGGGAGCAGTAGTGGTGAGGAGGAATATGCGGTGGATGGCAGGGGCGGTGGATAGGAATTGGCGGAGGATGGCATGGACGCATGCATGGAAGCGGTCGGTGGATAGGAATTAGTGAGAAGGGGGTGCATGGACGCATGCATGGAAGCGACGTTGGTGTTTACAGAGGCTATGTTGGATTGCATGATCGCCATATTGCGGGACATCTCCTGGACCACCGAGGCTAGAGATTCAAGAGTGAGCGGTGGTGAGGAAAGGGGTGCGGCGGGCGTGGTGGTGGTGGGGGTGGCGGCTGAAGGATGAACGATTGGAAGGGAGGCAGCAGGAGCCGAGGATCCCGGCAGTGACGCCGCCGGCGGGGGACCTGACATCGATGATACCAGATTGATAGGAACCGAGGATCGGCTCCTTACAGATCGTAGATTATAGGAATGGGTGATGGGAGGTCTTGGCTTGAACCGTGATGAACCACGGCGAGGCGCCGTGATCACCACAAGGAAGAAGAAGAGGACAGTGGTGGCTGGAGTTGCGCGGCTTCTGAAGGAAGCCGAGCACTTGATAATGCTCTGCTTAATTCATCAAAGTGTCTTACAATGAATATTTAACCTCCACTCAACTTCAAAGCAAATACTAAAAATAGCAAATAACTTGATCCGGGTCTTTAGCCCTTAATCCTTGCGCCTAATCTCAGCCACCAATGGCCCTTTGCCTCTTGTATTGCATGTCGGTCATAACATGACGATACCCGGAACTAGAGGTGGTGCCGGCGTACACGCACGGCGGCGAGCGCGATGGAATCGCCTCAGAAGAGTTGAGCCGGATGAGGAAGAAGAGGCAGTTGGGCAAAAGTTCTTTGTTATTCGATGCCGACCACCCGACCACCCACACGGCAACGTTATAGTTCACATACATGGGCTCAGCCCGAATTCGCCTGAAGGCCAAATGCAATGGCCCACAGGCTCAATACCAGAATGAAATAATAAGGAATCTATTGAATAAACGATAGTAGCGGCTATGTAGTAGCAGTCCGTGACACTCTGCCTTCCAAATATGAAGCCGCCGACGCTTTCGTCTTTTCCATCTCTGCTCCGCCGCCGGTCATCGTCCTTCGCCGGCGAAATTCATCGCCGCCGCTGCACTTATGCTCAATAGCTCACGCCTGCAGCTTCGCCTTGCCCTTTTGCTCCTCTCTGAGACGCTCGCGCCGCCTCTCTCAGGCGGAATCGGCCATGCGCCGAAATTTCACCGTGGCCGCACCGTTATGGCCACTGTGTGCACCTCACCGTGGCCAGGCTCCTCTTGAGCATCTCTTGCCCTTACGTTTGGTGCTCTGGACTCCTTGTGATACTCATCCGCTCGCTTTTTTGGTGCTTTGTGCTCAGGTTTCGCCGGAGCACAGCTTGCCGCCATGTCCCCGCTCCATGGCCGCCGGTGTGCGTGGCCAATCCTTCTCCAACGGTCTCCGGCCGCCATTCTTCTTCCCATGGGTTCACCGGACATGGATATGCCTCATAACCTCTCCCTTGCCGCCAGCGAGCCCCTTCCCGCCGGTCCGGCCTTCTGGCGTTCACTTGTTCATGATTCGCCACCGTGACTCATGCCCCTCCGTTATGAAACATAGGGCGCATCTTGCAGTTTTGGCTTTTTGATTTTTTTTGTTAGGCGCCTCATTCCAATTGAGGTGGAGGTAGAGTGTTTTGCGGCATTTAATAGTATGTTTGCATGCAAGCTGTTGTTTAAAACAGAGCCTTGCATGGTTTGTTCATCGTTCTGCTGATTTGTGATGCACTAATGCCGAAAATAACTTTCGTGGCGGGCGTTTTTTGTTTTTCGTGGCAGACGCTGTAGCTCTTCGTGGTGATGAGGTCACGGTAAATCACGGCCTCACCGCGGCGGGCAACAATGCCCACCACGGAAAATGATTAATGGAGGCGCAGACACTTTACATACGCCTGCCATGGAAAATGGTCTCAAAAAAAAAAAAAAATGAATAGGCCCGATGAGCCCATCTAGGGATGCATCGTCGCCGCCGTCGAATCCATTGATCCACTTCCAGATCTATTCGCCTGGACCTCGCCACCGCTGGATCCCTGTCGCCTAGACCCCGCCACCGTAGGATCCCGTCGCTTGCGTCAGATCCCGTCGCAATATAAAAATAGTAAGTGTTGCTTTCTATGCTAAACAACTAACCAACTTGTGGTTAATAATTAAAAATGCTTTGATAGTAATGACCCTGATTCTTAGTTAAAGAAAGTTGTACTTAAGGCATCTAGGCCCCTAATGGATTTCGGTGATTAATGACAATGTAAGATTATTGTGACTAACGTGTGTTTTGTAGAAACTAACGAATTAGGTCATGATAATGGGTTTCATGATCCTAAGTTGGAAATCATTTCATTTTCCAGATTTCAAAGAATGCACGACGAGGTTAAGGACGGACTAGTTCTAAGTGTCGATTGGTGTTGGAAAGGTACATAGAGTAGTTTAGGGCTTTGTTTTTCCTTTGGCCGTACTATTAGGGGGGGGCATCGATGGGTAGCTAGAGTTAGGTGAGTCTAATGGTTTAGTGTGGTGTAAAACATATCCGACTTAGCACTAGCTAGCTCAAAAAAGTCGATAGATCAAATGGAGCAAACTTTTTTCATAAGTTTTTGATTTGGCGAATTATTGCGGCCATTTTGCAGCTCCTGATGCTACATTAGACGCTAGGATTGATGCGGCAAATGCAGTCAGGATGGTGTGTGCACTGTCCTACGCACTTCGGGCGCAAACACATCTAGAGGGGTTCAAAATGGCAAAATGTGCAGCCGACGTGTCAGATGGTGGTGCATCTGAGGCTACATGTGTCTGATGCGACCTCAGACAAGTTTGGTTGTCTAAATTTTTATAGCAATTGGGAGATCATCTGATGCATCCGATGCTATGCATCGGCGTGTCCGAAACATAGTCACACTGATTTTGTGCTTAACGGCTAGTGGACTTGTTGGGGGGTATTTATACTTCTCTAACTCGTCCATTCTCCCTCTTTTTCCCATTGTTTCTGTTGAGAGCATCCATTGGAGTGCAAGGGAGAGCAAGAGCATAATGAGGTGTTTGAGATTTGATAATCGCAAGATTAAGGATCTCATTATTGAATAGGAAGTAACAATTCTGCATTCACTTTTCTCATGTGGCTTATTTGGGTCTAGTGAGAGTTTGTGCTTGTTACTCTTGGTGATCACTATCACCTAGATGGTTTGGTGGTGATTGGAGACTTGGAGATCATCCGGTGGTGCCTGTGGATAACTCAAGTCATGGTGTGAGCGATTGTGGGCGACTCACCGTGATTTAGTCTCGAAGAATTAGCTCATGGAGAGCACTTGGTCTTGCGCGGATCAAGGGGGAGCGATACCCTTGCAAGGGTGCTCCAACGAGGACTAGTGGTGAGTGGCAACTCTCCGATACCTCGGAAAAAATATCACCGTGTTCTTCTTCCCCTTTTTACTTTGAGCATTTACTTTCAAGCAATTTAATTCATGTTTTTTTACATTACTAGAATTCCCATGATTGGAACTGGGTCCAAAACTTTTGTGCGAAGGATATTAGAAACACATTTTGGCACAAGGGATGAACATGGCTTAGTAGGCTTTATTTATTGCGAGAAATTTTAGATTAGCCCAATTCACCCTCTTCTTGGGCATCTTAATCCTTTCAATTGGTATTAGAGCTAAGTGCTCATTATTTAAGCCTAACCACATAGAGGAAGATGTCTCATGGGGATTGACCACCTTCCATGTTCGAAGGGGAAGATTTTCCTTATTGGAAAATTTGTATGGAGGCGTACCTTGAGGCTCACAAGGTTGGAATCCTTAAAGCTGCCACCCAAGGCTTCACACCACCTAAGGATACAAAAGCCCTCGCCTAAGATAAGACCAACCATAAAACGTGGAATGCCAAGGCCAAAAACCACATCTTTAGAGGCATTAGCAAAGATGTGTTTAATCGTGTGAGGAACCACAAAAACGCCCATGATCTATGGACGGACATTTGTGTACTCCATGAGGGAACAAAAAGTGAGCGTGAGGAAACACTATCACCTTGTCATGAATAAGCTAAATGCATTTGAGATGCTTGCTAATGAGAGTGCTAATGAAATATATTCTCGCTTGAATATTCTTGTAGAGTAACTCAATGAGTTTGGACTCATACAAATATCACCATCCGATGTTGTGAGAAGAATCTTGTGTGTTCTACCCATTGAGAAATATGAACATACTGTCAGCATGCTTCATCAAGGTGAGCTTTCCACCGCTACTCCAAGTCAAATATTGGGAAAGATCAATGCACATGAGATGTACATGCACATCACTCTGAAAGATGAATCTTCCTCTACAAAGAAGAAAGATTTGGCATTCAACGCTAGTCAAGATAAGAAGGGTAAAGCAAAGGCTATGAGTATTTCACGATTCCTCAAGAGAAGGTGAACTTGATGATCTTGCTTTCATGGTGAAGAAGACCAAATATGCTTAAAAAGCTAAACAAGAATGGTGTCAAGTTTGACTCCAAGAAGAAGAAGTTCTTTACAAGTAACAAGAAGAACCACTCTCCGAAATGGATTGCTATAATTGTGGTGATCTTGGTCATCTAGCTCATCAATGTCCCAACCTATCTAAGAAGAAAGGCAAATACAACAAGAAAAAAATTAAAGGAAAATAAGATGAATCAAGTGATGAAGAAGAGAAGAAGAAAGAAAAGTCATACAAGAAGAAGGACGGCATACCGACAACGTCGGTAGTTGCCCTCACGTTATAGAGTGGTTCGGACTTGCCTGCAATGATGGGAGGCACGAATTGACGGTGCTGGTCGCCGCCACAATTCCACGAGCCATACGAAATCACCCGTGATGATGTCGTGGAGCGAACGGACTCACTTCGCAGCGATGTGATCTCGTCACACGAGGACGGCGGGCCCCGCACGAGAATGAAGGAGTTGCACCTTTTGCCACCACATGGGGATGGGAGATCCGGTTCCAAGTAGCACTCGATGACGAGGATGCGTGAGGCTACCTATCGCCGCCACACAAGGACGGAGATCCGGGGATGATGTTGGAGCAGCGAGGGCGTTTTGGTGATGCAACCACGTCGGGTCATGGTGCGTCGGCGCCTAGGGGCCGAGCGCAAAAAGGGGGCTCCTCCGCACGGGGAGCACGGCGACAAGGCTTGGAGTGCAAGCACTAGGCCTGGATGGCCCAAATCCACACCGGCCACAAGAGGACGCCGAGAATGGAGGCTGATCTTTGGGGTGTGCATCAATCGGTGCGAACTGGCTGGCCAAAGCCACCCCGCGATGGGCCCGAGAGGCGCGCACAACGGATACTGAGGACTAGGGGAACCATATCCGTCTACCACGACGACCAGGACCTAGCATCGAGTTGTACTCACCGGGCCGATCGCCGCGCAAGCTAAAAACGAGGGGACTAGAGATCAAGGTGTGGGGGGGGCGGATCCCCCACGCCGGCCGGCCTGCACCGCTATGGCGTGGCGAATCGGCCTCTGAGTAACTTCCACATGACGGAGGAAGGAGGACTGCCATCCTTGTTGTCCACTAGAACCCGGTGGCAAACTCCGGAGGCGGCTAGGCCGAGGGAGCGAGGGGCCCGGCTCTATGTCGGCGGTAGAGAGGATGCCCGGAGCCGCCCCCAATGGAGAGTTTAACGGGGGGGCCTTTTATGTTTGGACTGCCTTGGTCAAACTCTCCTTATGTTGACAAGCAAGCAATATTCCAAACATGGTAATATACATTTGACAAGCAAGCAATATTCCAAACATGGTAATATACACTTTGGAGTTCATTTATGCTGGTTTACCTGCCAAAGCAATCCAAAGCTATTTTCCAAGTTTTAAATCTCCGGCTAAGCTTCATAGTTGCTGTCCTCTCCAACAGCTAAGAGCAGCTATAGCCGGAGATCGCCGCAGCTAAGCCATTTAGCTGTTTTCGCCAAAATCAGAAAAAGTACATCAAAACTTGGCATAAACTGATGAACATTACTAACTGAGAACCATTATTAAATACTAGTTGATTCATAATGAACCATTTACACAAGTACAGGCATAAGGTGTTCTTAAATCATTACCAAATATGTCTACGTGGAACAACCATACAAGCACAAGATGATATTGCAAGTGATGAGCAGCGATATCCAGCTAAATCAAGGATCATTTAGCCGCTATCTCCAGCTAAATGCAGCTATTAGCCTCTCTAATCACTTAGCACTAAAAGTTGATTCTCTCCTAGCTGTTGTCTACTCCAGCAGCTATATAGCTGCAGCTATAGCATACAAATTTGGGGAAAAATGCCAAATCAACAAGCGCCAGTGCGGAAGCCAACCCTTGATCCTGGCAGGTCGTAGAGCACTTCGATGGTTCTCTGGTTCACGTTGCCGATGACCCCAGTGTATTCGTCTCCCGTCGTCCAGAACGCGAGGCAACCATCCAGGAGCAGCCCAGACGAGGCGTCCAGGTCGACGGTGGCCCCGCCCCGGAATGTCAGCGACACGGTGGGCACCGTGACGTTGTCGTACCCCGTGAGGTTGTAGCAGGTGTCGAGCTGGGCCGTCGGGGGCGCGAGAGGGTACTCTGCCATGGCGCTGCGGAACGCGGCCTGCAGTGCCGCGTAGGCCGTATCCTGAAGCGCCGTGATGGTCGTGGCCGCAGCCAGGAGCATTCCCTCCCGGAACACCGCGGCTGGTATGTCCAGCTGCTGCCCGCCGACGCTGATGCCGGTGAGCATCAGCTGGTAGACCCCCGTCTGGTTGTCCGTCGTGACTAGGGGCGTGAAGACGAAGTTGGATGTGTTCTCCGGAGCCCCGAAGGCCAGGAACCCCGTGGAGTCCCCAGTCGGCGGGAGGCAGAGCGAGAAGACGCCACCGTGCTCCACGGACGTCTGCGCCACAAGGGACTCCGGCAACGGTCCCAGGCCGAGCATGCCGTCGTACTTGCCGAAAGGGGGCCCTCCTGGTCGTGACCGCAGCCGAAGTGGAAGTTCTCGACGACGGCTCCTGCACCAAGTGTCAGTGAGTCACTGCTGTACACCCCGGTCGTGTTGGCGCCGCTGCCATAGTTGATATTGAATGCGCATTCCAAGTTGTCGCTGGTGCATCCATTGCCATCGAAGCCGGCAGCCAGGCTCCTGCACTCCTGTGAGTCACAAGGGATGGTGGTGTAGGTAGAAGACCTGCTCGGATCAAATGGAGGGAGTTTCTGTGGGTAGCAATTGCTGGAGTTGCACGGCTTGCACTGCACCCACGTCAGGTCACTTTCGGTGGTCAGGAGAAGGGTCTGTGGGACGGCCGGCGTGCCCAAGCCCACAGTCACAGCATACTGCTGCGAATCATAGGACGAGCCCAGCCGTGTCGGGCCGCTTACAGTTACAACATCACTACTCTGCTGTCTCGTGCTCCTAGACATTCTCCCTTGCTGTGGAAACGACACTGCAAAAGATGGAGAAGTTTTGGATTAGTATTGATTGGGGATCTGGCTTTGTTCGCCATGAGGGTTACGGTTTATAGATCTGATGACGATACTTCTCGATCTCGATGTCGAACTCGATTCTTCTGATGACTGAAATGATGTTTTTGGCACCACCACATATCTGGTTTCCTTATGACCAGCTGCTGCTTCATTTGCTTGGGCAATGCCACCGTGACTGCATATGACGAGTACGAGCACTGCAGAGAGGAGAAAAGCAGACGCCATGGCAAGAGATGAGTGTTCCATTCCACTATGGAGAGTGTGTTAAATAAGGGATGCACTCGATTTGTTTTTTGAATAGCAAACATATTACGAGGATCAACAGACTTGGTCCACACTTGGAAGTGGAAATGAGCTTGCGTAGGACTAGTTCAATATATTCCGGTTCAGCTAGCTGTCTTCTATATATTTTGTCTCGACATCTATGCACACAATCTCTCGAGGCTGCCAAGTGCTATGTGCGAACACATGGTTGATTTACGTCACATGTGTTTAGTTTTGTGATTGAGTGATTGTCAACAGTCAACATTTTAATTCTATTTTCTTTTATCTTTTATGCTTCGGCTATGTTCACCGGCACACGTGGAGTGTGTCGAAGACGTATCTCTTGGTTTGTGTTGTACAGGTGTGGAGCTCGAAGATGGTAGCCGACGGCGAGGTGAAGGGGCCAAGGAGGGACGTGCCGGGCCGGACGGACCGCTGGCGGAGGTGAAGGACGGGGCGTGAGGCTTGGACCGAGGGACCGGATCGCCGGGTGGCTAGCCATGGTGGGTGACATCCGGGACATCGACGAATGCAAGAGGGCGTGGCGGGACCGTGTCGATCGGGTCAAGATGGCGGCGTGCAGCAGAGCGGGGAGCTTCCGGATGACTTGGCGACTTCGGGCGGTCAAGACGGCGATGACACGTGTCGAGGAGGTTTGGTGGTTTGTCCTCAAAACCATCGGCGCTGGTTTCGTGGTTTGGGCCTCAAAATCACGGGTGCGGGTTTGGTGGTTTGGGCCTCAAAACCATCGGCGGGTTTCACGGGTTTGGGCCTCAAAACCCGGGTGGACGTTCCGGTGGGACGGAAGGGCGGCGCGTGGCGGCATCCGGGAGATTGCGCGAGAGCGATGCTACGGATAAGGAGGCGCGGTGGCCGTCGGATCAACAAATTATCCGAGTCGACCAAAATAGCCCTAGGGTTAGAAGATCGACTCATGTATCTTAGGGGTAGTTTGGGAAAAGAGGATTTTCGGACTATATGTGGAGGATGACAGCCTCCTCCCCTCTTTACCTCTCCCATTTTTATTTTTATCCTTTTAGTTAGGGTTTCTTGCCTTGCTCAGGAGAGGGAGCAGAGACAAAATTCGTGCTAGTTGTAGCTGTGATTTTCGAAGGGGAAGGGCAGCCCCAATCTCGCGCTCTGTGCCCTCAGGGCCCGTCACTTTTGGTCTGTGATTTTCGTTTCTGTCTTGTGCAGCGTTTTTGTTCTTGTTCTCGGCTATGATCTGATTTTCCCGGTGACCAAATTGATCTCAGGCTGTGATTTTTTGGGGATTGGTTCGTAGCTAGGTGAATCTCAGCTGGTCGAAATTTGAGCTCGATTCATGGAGATTTGAGTGAGTTCCTGTCGATTTTCGTGGTCGCTGTTTTCTGTGTTGGTGCGCTCGGTTCTCTGCCGTTTTGAGTTTTGGGGATGAGCTGCTGCGGGCACAGCCCGAGAGCTATGGCGTCAGCGCCCAGCACCACTAGTGCTTGCCCTGCATCCATGTAGCAGCAGCAGTTCTCAGTGCGCCTTGAAGCTAGTGCAGCAGCCGTGCTTGTTCTGCCCAGCGAGTTCAGCACAAGTGCATCAGCATCTGGAGGGAGCTCCAGTTCGTGGGTGACTTATCGATTTTCTTGGCATTGGTTTGAGTGCAGGTGGAGAGCAGTTCCTCCTTGCTGTACATGAGCACCTAGTGCTATTTTTGTTTGGTCCAAAGCTCTTGTCTTGCTCCCGTAATTCTTTTTCTAGAAATTTTCTTTGGAGCATTAAACTCTCACCTTTTGTTTTGCAAATCAGCAGCAGTGATTGCTTTCTGTCTTCTGATCGTTCAAGCAAATAAGCAGGTGCTCGAGATGGCATAGCAGGCATCAGGTTCATTGATCGGCAAGGTAAAACAGGTTACATAATTCCATTTTCTTGCATATGTGAATTACTACTGCTTGCAATCATGAGCTGGTACTTTTAGGAATTGATTTTGAGCAGCAGCAGCTTGCACCTCGATGATTGAGCCTTCATCTCATTTATTTTGCTTGAAAGTGCATCTCAGTTTTTGTCTTGCTTACTGCCGAGATTGAGCTACTAGAAATCTTCAAGCATTTAGTGCAGCGGACAACAGCTTGGCTGTTTTTTTCTTGCTCTCGGTGTCCACTTGTGAGGTCCAGAAATGCTTATTAACTTATCCATGTTTAGAATTTGCAAATTCTTGTGACGCCTCTTTTCTAGCTACACAATACTTGGATTTGTTTATTCAAGCAAGCTACTAGGATCAACGAGCCAGCAATTGCAAGTTGTTCGGCATGGTGTTCTTCAACAGCAGAAGCAAGCAACTCCTTTAGCTTCTATTTGGCTCATTTTTCCGGCTTGATCTTTTGTCCGTTGTTCGTCCGTTTGAGCTCCGTTTTGAGAACCGATTTTTTGCGTTTGATTCATTGAGCCAAACACTTCCCGTTTGATATCTTGCTACATGTATCACTCGTGTCTTTGTGAGTTCGCCATTAAGGTTGGGGGTTGAGCCGATGACCCAAAATTGAAAAGAAAAAATCGAGGCTCCCATTCACGCCCCCCTCCCGGGTCGCCGTTTCGGTCCTTCATTTGGTATCGAGCAGGTTAAGGGTCATATCCACCTTAATCGGTTCTTGATCCGCGAAAGCGGCGACATGGAAAGGTTTGGTCACTATGGTGGCAAGCCTCCGGAGTTTGATGGCACCAACTATCCCTATTGGAAGATTAAGATGCAAGCACATCTTATGGGGATGGATTGGAAAGTGTGGGAGATTGTTGAGGATGAGAATTACCAAGTGCTAGCCGCTCGAGTGGGTGAGGAACAAATAGCCCAACACAATGCCAACAACCGAGCGAGGAGCGTGTTGTTCTCTAGCCTCAAAGACACCGAGTTTGAGAGAGTTGCTACTTGTGAGACCGCTCGTGAGGTGTGGAAGACACTAGAGAGCTACCACGAGGGAACCCCACAAGTCAAGGCCCGCCTATATGAGACCTACAAGAGAGAGTACAACAACCTAATCCAACTTGATGGCGAATCCATCGATTCTCTCTTTGCTAGGTTTTGGACGATGCAACAAGCTTCGGGGCGAACAAGCCGTCGGAGAGGCTTGACGAGCATGAGAAGGCGTCTGCGGCTCTTATACGCCGGATCGGAAGGTGTGGGAGGTGAAGATGTCCGCGATCATGGAGTCCGCCAACTACGACACCCTCACCCCCGACGAGCTCTACAAAGAAGCTCAAGTCTTCCGATATCGAGGCTCGAGATCCAGCGGAGCCGAAGAACCCATCTGCGCCGAATGTTGCTCTCGTCTCAGGTAAGGGTAGTTCGAGCTCTTCTGCTAACCCTTCACAGATCTCGTTTGCCTTGTCTTCTTTGATGTCTGTGACAGAGGAGCAGATGGAGAGTCTTGGGGATGATGAGCTGGCTCTAGTCATCAGCCGATTCTCGCGGTTCCACAACAACCGCTTGAATCGTCGGCGTGGCGGTGCACCCAAGGGAGGATGCTTCGAGTGTGGTGATCCGGACCACTTTGTCGCCGCGTGCCCCAAGAAGAACAAGGACAAGTACTCGGCGAGAAGTACTACTCCAACAAGCACGACTCCGACAAGCGCAAGGACAAGCGCGAGTACATCACCGGCAAGTACAAGTCCAAGAAAGGCTTCGACAAGGAGGCGATCAAGAAGAAGTACCTCAAGCGTGCCAAGGAGCACAAGCACGCCTTCCTTGCCTCCCTCAGCGACCTCGACAAGGACTCTTCGGACGGGCAATCCTCCTCTAGCGATGAGGAGTCCGAGCGCAAGGTTGAGGACAAGCTGAATGGACTTTGCTTCTTCGCCGACTCCAAGCCCGGGGGCTTCTGCACCATGGCCCTCGACGGAGCGGTGACCGACAGCGTCAAGCCACACGACAACGACTCTTCTTCCCCTGAGGTACCTCCTACAATCGAATCTCTCTCCGATGAGGTTGACTCTTTGGGCGATGCGCTTGTGTGTCAAGAGAAGTTGCTTAAGCGAGCCGCTAGGGAGAGAAAGGAGTACAAGGAGAAGTGGGAAATGGCTATGACGGAGATAGAGTTGCTTAGGAAGCCTGTTGATGTCTCTGATGAGACGGAGTGTGACGCTTGTGCCGTGCATATGTCTAGCATCATGTCTTTGCAATCCAAGTATTACGCTTTTGCTAGATGAGCACGCGTTGATCCGAAGGCTAAGCCTATGTTGTTAGTGCGTGCAAGTCTTGTCCGGACTTGCGATCCGGAGTTGGCGAGAGAAGGCCGCCAAGCTGGCGTGCTTGAGAAGGCCAACTCGGATAGCACCGTGCTGAAGTGTGCTAAGTGTGAAGCTTTGGAGTTGGAGCTCATGTCTTGTAGGCATGACAAGGGGAGAGTCGAAGATGAGAACAAGTACCTTCGATCTGTCCTGAGTTGGGTGTCTAGTGGAGAGCCACAGCTTGGCATGATGATGAGAGGGTTCAAGAGGGGGACCGACACATCGGGATTAGGCTTTGCTATAGGTGGGAAGGGTGAAGTTATCTATGGTAAGGTTGGTCAAGGTAGTGGTTTGAGCTCGAGTGAGAAACCAACAAACACTCATAAATTGACCAAGATCACCCCACCTGAGCCTACCAAGCCCATTGTGCAAAATGGCATTCTCCAAGAGACCCCAAAGACTCCACCTCCCAAACAAGTGTGGCTTCCCAATCCAAACCACCTCAAGAACCCACTTGACACTCTGCCCAAGATCCCTGAGGAAACCCTTCCTAAAGCCAAGGCCACAACAAGAGTGAACCATCCACCCAAGAGAGTGAACCAACAACCACCTAAAGAGAGGTGAGGTATCACTGTGAGTATTGCCAGAGAGATGGTCACTTGGTTGAGTTTTGCTTTAGGAGGAAGAGGGATGCTAGGCGTCAAGTTGAGTTTGGGAACCGTGACATGTATCACCCACCACTTGGCATGTATGAGAGGGGTGTGCAGTCGGTTCAGAGGCAGTTTGCTAGGTCAGAAGGTAGGAGGCCTCAGAGGGCTAGACCACAGTTTGTGAGACCCCGTGGTGGTCGTGCTCCACGAGTGGATGTTGATCCTCGCTTTGGGAGCTTTGAGTTTGATAGGAGGAGTGCACCACGCTTTGTTGTGCGTGGTGAGCACTTTGGGAAGAAGGGTCATGGGATGTTTGCTGTGCCTAACGCATATCTTGGGCAAGATGGTCAACACTGGTATTCTTCCATGTTTACTAACCCCAGTGTTGTGCCATTTGCTCATCCCATATTTTTTCAATGATGTAGGTGATCAAGTCTTGGGTTCCCAAGTTTATGCTTGTTAACCCTTTGGGATCCAAGACTTGGGTTTCTTTGTCCTCTCTTGTGTAGATATGAGGACATGGGGTGGACGACACATGCTTGGTGGAACTTGATTCTTTGTCGTGGTGTGATCAAGACTTGATGGTTGTCTACACCACTTTGATGCCCTCCAAGAGGCATGTGCCTTATTGTGACACCTACACACAGTTTGTGAGCTATCATATACACTCATGCCTTGTACATTCATGATTCCCTACTTGTGGTATGAGATGTTCATTTGCTCACTTGTATATTTTTGGCACATTTTGGTTCTATGTCTTGCTTGTGTATATACCATGGTAGGCTAGCCATCTTATTCATGATAGATTTGTGTTATCTTGTGTATTATATGCCATGCTAGCCTTTGTGCCCTTTTGTTTCCTAGTTTTCTTTTGCTAGGTGTCTTTGGTTGAGGGGGAGTTGGGAGTTTGCTATCCTTTTTGAGGGGTAGCTTTGTAGTTGATGTACAGTTGTAGCTTTAGGTTTGCTTTTGCTTTGTGCGTCATCTTGTATCATATTGCATTCATCATGTACACTATTGCACCTTGAGCTTCTTGTTTATATTGATCACAATGAGACTATGCTCGTTTAGTGTAACAATTACATGTTGGTGCTTACGACTTGTGCTCTTTTCGCTTAATTGATATATGTTATGAGCAAAATTTGTTTTTCATGTGAACTTGCTTAACAACAATGAATCTTGCAAAATGTTCACCATTGAGATAGTTCCTAGCATGTTTAAGTTGTTGAGATCCTTTGTGCTTATCATGTATGCTAGGTGACTATGTCTCATTCATCGAGTTATACACTTGCTTAGATGACCACATGCTTTTATCCGCTAAAAAATCTGAAATCTAAGCTAAGTGTATGGAAAAAAGATCGAGATGGGTCCATACCGTCCCACATCCAAGTCTTGGGGCTGCGCTCACCGCACTTGAGTTGAACTTTGAGCTTGGTAGTGTTTGACCCAGGACCATTGTCTTAAGCTTCGATTGCTCACACGCATAGGCTTGACATGGTTGATTAGTAAGTTGTGACGGTTGTGGATAACCACTCGCAACATGCTTTGTCCAATGCTTGTAACATTTGCAACTCCGATGACTTGAAATTTTAACAAGTGTTGGCTCTGTCTTTTGCATGATGTATAAACCTTGCTTGGGGTAGTTCACTTGATATACATATGTAGCACTTGGTAGATTTCCGCTTACTTGTGCTATGTTTGTTCTTTATGGTGGACACCTTTTTCGAAATGCTTAAAAACTGAATCAAAGTGCTTTCAAGCCATATTTCATATCTCTTGATCGAGTTTGAGCACCGAAGTTAAACACTTGATTTTGTTGTCATGACACTACCTAGAGCATCTTCTCATTTGGATTGCTATAAACTTGAAGCTCCTCATTGCATTTTCATGCATTTCATAGCTTGATTAGTGCATTTGCCAACAAGGGGAGAAAGATACAAAGGCTGGATTTGCATTTTTCCGGGGAGTAGCACTTTGAGCTAGATGTGTTGAGCCCTTTTGCCTCTGTCTTGAAGGTCTAGTTTGTTTGTGTGTGAAAGTAATTGGTTTGGAGCTATGCTAGTGGTGTTGAGCCTGTTCTACCTCTTCTTGAGGACTAATTTGTTTGTTTAGCTTGGTTGTGTCGAGCCTTTTGCCCATGTCTTTGGGAACCAAGCTTTTGCTCCATGTTTGCTATCCGGTGACTTTGTCTTAGCTTTTGTCTAGCTTTTGTTCACTGGATGTGCTATCTTCTACCTTCTTCTATCTTTGTGTTGAATGTTGACAATGCACTCATCAAGGGGAGATTGCGAACACATGGTTGATTTCGTCACATGTGTTTAGTTTTGTGATTAAGTGATTGTCAACGATCCAACATTTTAATTCTATTTTCTTTTATCTTTTATGCTTCGGCTATGTTCACCGGCACACGTGGAGTGTGTCGAAGGCGTATCTCTTGGTTTGTGTTATAGGTGTGGAGCTCGAAAATGGTAGCCGACGGCGAGGTGAAGGGGCCAAGGAGGGGCGTGCCGGGCCGACGGACCGCGGAGGTGAAGGGACGGACGTGAGGCTTGGACCGAGGGACCGGATCGCCGGGGTGGCTAGCCATGGTGGGCGACATCCGGGACATCGACGAATGCAAGAGGACGTGGGCGGGACCGTGTCGATCGGGTCAAGATGGCGGCGTGCAGGCGGAGCGGGGAGCTCGGATGACTTGGCGACTTCGGGCGGTCAAGGCGGCGATGACACGTGTCGAGGAGGTTTGGTGGTTTGTCCTCAAAACCATCGGCGCTGGTTTCGTGGTTTGGGCCTCAAAATCACGGGTGCGGGTTTGGTGGTTTGGGCCTCAAAACCATCGGGCGGGTTTCACGGGTTTGGGCCTCAAAACCGGGTGGGACGTTCCGGTGGACGGAAGGGCGGCGCGTGGCGGCATCACGGGAGATTGCGCGGAGCGATGCTACGGATAAGGAGGCGCGGTGGCCGTCGGATCAACAAATTATCCAGAGTCGACCAAAATAGCCCTAGGGTTAGAAGATCGACTCATGTATCTTAGGGGTAGTTTGGGAAAGAGGGATTTCAGACTATATGTGGAGGATGACAGCCTCCTCCCCTCTTTACCTCTCCCATTTTTATTTTTATCCTTTTAGTTAGGGTTTCTTGCCTTGCTCGGGGAGAGGGGGCGGGAGACAAAATTCGTGCTAGTTGTAGCTGTGATTTTCGAAGGGGAAGGGCAGCCCCAATCCCCGCCTGTGCCCTCCGGGCTTCGTCACTTTTGGTGCGTGATTTTCGTTTTACGTCTTGTGCAGCGTTTTTTGTTCTTGTTCTCGGCCATGATCTGATTT
Organism: Hyparrhenia diplandra; assembly: GCA_015847255.1. Taxonomy (NCBI): domain Eukaryota; kingdom Viridiplantae; phylum Streptophyta; class Magnoliopsida; order Poales; family Poaceae; genus Hyparrhenia; species Hyparrhenia diplandra. The sequence continues at coordinate 49,851 of JADLZK010010339.1, forward strand.
TCCGGTGACCAAATTGATCTCAGGCTGTGATTCTTTGGGGATTGGTTCGTAGCTAGGTGAATCTCAGCTGGTCGAAATTTGAGCTCGATTCATGGAGATTTGAGTGAGTTCCTGTCGATTTTCGTGGTCGCTGTTTTCTGTGTTCGTGCGCTCGGTTCTCTGCCGTTTTGAGTTTTGGGGATGAGCTGCTGCGGGCACAGCCCGAGAGCTATGGCGTCAGCGCCCAGCACCACTAGTGCTTGCCCTGCATCCATGTAGCAGCAGCAGTTCTCAGTGCGCCTTGAAGCTAGTGCAGCAGCCGTGCTTGTTCTGCCCAGCGAGTTCAGCACAAGTGCATCAGCATCTGGAGGGAGCTCCAGTTCGTGGGTGACTTATCGATTTTCTTGGCATTGGTTTGAGTGCAGGTGGAGAGCAGTTCCTCCTTGCTGTACATGAGCACCTAGTGCTATTTTTTGTTTGGTCCAAAGCTCTTGTCTTGCTCCCGTAATTCTTTTCTAGAAATTTTCTTTGGAGCATTAAACTCTCACCTTTTGTTTTGCAAATCAGCAGCAGTGATTGCTTTCTGTCTTCTGATCGTTCAAGCAAATAAGCAGGTGCTCGAGATGGCATAGCAGGCATCAGGTTCATTGATCGGCAAGGTAAAACAGGTTACATAATTCCATTTTCTTGCATATGTGAATTACTACTGCTTGCAATCATGAGCTGGTACTTTTAGGAATTGATTTTGAGCAGCAGCAGCTTGCACCTCGATGCTTGAGCCTTCATCTCATTTATTTTGCTTGAAAGTGCATCTCAGTTTTGTCTTGCTTACTGCCGAGATTGAGCTACTAGAAATCTTCAGCATTTAGTGCAGCAGCAGCAACAGCTTGGCTGTTTTTCTTGCTCTCGGTGTCCACTTGTGAGGTCCAGGAAATGCTTATTAACTTATCCATGTTTAGAATTTGCAAATTCTTGTGACGCCTCTTTCTAGCTACACAATACTTGGATTTGTTTATTCAAGCAAGCTACTAGGATCAACAGCCAGCAATTGCAAGTTGTTCGGCATGCTGTTCTTCAACAGCAGAAGCAAGCAACTCCTTTAGCTTCTATTTGGCTCATTTTTCCGGCTTGATCTTTTGTCCGTTGTTCGTCCGTTTGAGCTCCGTTTTGAGAACCGATTTTTGCGTTTGATTCATTGAGCCAAACACTTCCCGTTTGATATCTTGCTACATGTATCACTTTCGTGTCTTTGTGAGTTCGCCATTAAGGTTGGGGGTTGATCCGATGACCCAAAATTGAAAAAAAAAAAATCGAGGCTCCCATTCCCCCCTCCGGTCGCCGTTTAGGTCCTTCACTATGTTATTGTGTGACTACAGCAACGATGCCTATGCCTGATGATCTGTATTTCCGTCCAGAATTAAATCTCGATTATAATCTGGAATCAGTTATGATTGCTTCCACAAATGAGGATATTTATATATAGATAGTTCGTTAGTATTTATCATGATTGAAGAATTAGTCAAGAATGCACAAGTACGGAAATGGTGAGAAAGGCAGCTGGCAATGACAAAAGAAGGTATGGATTAACTCACTCATGCTGTGAGGCTTGTTTAGATTGTGGGATATATATATACAAATTTGAGTTGCTCTCACTCATTCTGCAACAGAGACTCTATTAAATATATATACTCATCATGAATAAAATTTCCATATAAAGCCCTGTTAATAAACAGCATCTAAATGTTCATTCGTGCTTATGTGGACGGATTTCATAAAATACAGTACTTCCAAAAAAGGACACTATTTGCACAGTTAAACATAAACAATCTAACTCTCCTTGCTGGTCTGATCTTCTCAAAATTAAACACATTCACCTTAAAGGGCGTTAGCTGAAAGTTAAAAAATGGCAAAAATACTGGATTCTGGGAAGATACATGGATTAATGGGGCTTCTCTCAGCAATCTGTATCTAGAGTTGTATGCTCTGTGCAATCAACAGAACTTGACGGTTCACCAAGTGATTGATGATATGTCAACAGTCTCTTTTTGATGATGGCTGTCTGATGATCTTGATTGCAAGTGGAAACAACTCTGTAATGAGATATCAACCGTTGAACTTAGTCCTGATCCTGATATTGTATCCTGGAAATTGCAAAAAAAAAAAAAAAAAAAAAAAAAAAAAGGAACATTCTTTGTGAAATCTAGTTATAATGCTCTGACTAGTACTGATGGTGGCTCCAATTTCAGTTTCATTTGGAAAGGAAAAATTCCTACCAAAATTAAGATTTTTATCTGGTTGGTAGCTAATAATGCCATCTTGAATCCACTACTCATTTACTCAATTAAGATAATATATGGTTAAAAGGAATTGGAAAGGAGATCTTTCCTGTTGTTTCTGTGGTCAACTTGAATCCACACTATTCATTTACTCTTTTCATGTTTTGTAGCTATAGTAGTGTGGGCTACAGTAGCTACATGTATAGGAGCTTCTAATATCCCCAGGTCTTTACACCAATGTTTTGCCTGGTGTGAGAGGTGGATTCCTGATGGAAGGCAATTTTATGCTATTTGCTTCCTTTTATTGGTCAATATGGAAAATGAGAAACAATATTTGTTGAAAAAAAAAAAAAAGTTTAGAAATCCCATTGGGATTATTTGTCATGCCGGAGCACTAATGAAATCTTGGGCAGGGCTTTTGAAAGAAGGAGATCGGCATGGGCTGAAGGCGTGGACCAAATGATTATGATTGGTACGCAAATCATTATGGAGCAGAAGCAAGCAGCGCAAACCAAGGCCAATGATCTCCCAGTGGATGATGATCAACAAGGGAAGAACTGACGACCTGCTGCTTCAGAATGTCTATGTGGCGATCTACATAGTTGTTCATTTTCTTTCTGGCAGGTCCTTTTTGGCAAAACTTGTGGTTGCCTGTTATCTTGGTCGTTGGAGACTGTAAGGAGTATTGTTTACTCCCCTAAGTCGTTAAGTCGTTGTGCTGGCTGCCAGCGTCTGTTTGGTTCTGTCATTTGTTTCCGTTCCCGAACCTGTCTTTACCTTAAACTCTTGTATATTTCAATAGCTTTGTGTGAACGACCCGGGTAATTACCACCTTAAATAATAGCCCTGGCCATGATTTATTATTCCATAGATACATGATTTGTTGAATGATAAACCATATAACAAAGTTGGCAACAGAGAATAGCGAGAAGGTACCAATAATTATTACAATACCAGCCTACGATCTTAGGTCTTTAAATAAGCATCACAAGTTTGCGTATTATTACAAGTGAAGGGAATCGAGACGCCTATGCGGGGATGTTGAATTAGGCAACTTAAAAACTACTTCTAACTATGGCCTCTAACTCCACCAAATCAAAACCTATTGCAAGAATGTAATCTATCTATGTGTGCAACTACGGTTTTGCTAGGTGTGTTGCTATCTCTATCGTACAAAAGTTTTGCACCCTAAGTTTCAATCCTATCAACTTCAACTAGCCTATCAACTAAACTAGGAAAGATATAATCAAGCACAAAGGTAATGCAAATAATAATGCGGAAGGTAAAGGTGATAGAGATGCAAACTCCCATTAGACGACTCCAGTATTTTTACCGAGGTATCGAGAAGCGCGCAAGCTTCCCCATAATCCTCGTTGGAGCCCCTCGTAAGGAATCCCTCGCAAGGGCCAGGCTCCCGGTCGGGTAACTCCGTGGATAGCCTCGGGCCTTCCCCACGCGCAAGTGGGTCTCCGACGTGCCTTCCGGCAAGCCTCTCCCGGATGCTCCCCGCCGTCTTCACTATCAAACTTTCGGCAATTGCTGCGGGCCATGTTCCCTTAGTACACGGTGGCGGCCACAACACAATCGCGGTTGGTGTGGTCTCGCAAGACTTCAAGCCACTCCGATGTACAGCTCTTGGAGATTGACAAATCTCACTAAACACTAAGCCTAAGCTTAGAGAAAGCGTATTTAGCGGTGGTCTAACTAACTTAAGCACTTCGCAAAGCATCTATGCTAATCACTGAATGTTTTTTGAAGCACTATGCAAGTGGGGAGCTCTAAAATGGTGTCTCAACACTCTAGATATGATCTCATACTCCCACACACATCAAATGGCCGGTTGGATGAAGTATTTATAGGCCCAAATGAGAAAGTAGCCGTTGGAACCTAAAACCGTGGCGCCGGACGCGCCGGAGGCGCGGACGCCGGGCGACGTCGCGGCCGGACGCCGGCGTGTCACTAGCCATTGAAGTTTAGCCGTTTCCATGCTCAATCTTATATAGTGCCGGACGCGTCAGTCGTGCCTCGCCGGACGCGGAGTTGCTCGCCGGACGCAGTCTAGAGACACATGTATCCGAGGATCGCGCCGGACGCGGAAACACGGCGTGCCGTACGCGTCAGGCGAGCATCCGACGCCGTTCAGTTGGCCATCCTCCTGCGTCGGATGCACCAGGGGCTTCATGCCGGACACGGCTCAAATTAGTCCCAGTCTCCGGCGCCGCTACTTTTCCTGATTTCTTCAGTTTCTGTCTTCGAATCTTCGCAGCACCGCCTCGGGCTTGGTTCCAATCTTCATGCTTGGACTTTTAGTGAATTCTTGAGCACCTTAAATTTGACTATCTCGGAAATTTGCCTTGGTCCAAGTTATGTTTTGCATCTGTGAGACTACAAAATAAACACTTTCGCAAACTCGTTAGTCTCATTTGGTCATGTTGGTCATTCAAACACCAAAATCCATAATAAATGAGCCGAGGTCCATTTTCCTTGCAACAAGTCTGACATATAAAAGCCCAAGCTATAGATTACTAAGTGAGCGACAAATACATTTTGCCACTGATATCCATAATTAGACTAAGAGATTATTTATTCATCCCGTCCACCGTAGGAGGTGGCAGCAGCTCGACTAGCTTCCTCATAGTCATCCCAATCTCTATAGGCATAACCATCATCTAGGAACCTTTGTGCACGCCTCGAGGATCCTCACGAAGAGGGAGAGTTAACAAGAGTGAGTACAACGTACTCAAAAAGCATATATATGTATATCAAACCAATGCAATTTGGTAACCTCAATGATCAATCACATATTATCTTGTATGAAAATAGAATTTGTATAAAAAGCATATTTAATTTAGGAAAACACTACTATCACTTGCATCTTAAAAGAGCCGCCCATAGGTTCCCGTAGCCTCTAATCCAAGAGAAATGATATGAATTCATGATTTTAGCCACAAGTAGCGAGGTTGTATCACTTTAGCCATAATTACCTTGGCCAATTTTCCATCGCACTTCTCTTGGTGCAACTCATCGCCAGGATACCGAAACTTTCCCCATTTTGTATAATTATACATCCGCATCTACTCACGTGCGCTAATATATGTGCCTGGCTATACTCCATCAGTAGCTGATTGAGGAGTTTCCACAACCCTCTCCTTGCATACCATAGGGATTATACAATAACTCCATGGATAATAGAATCAACCCGTCCCAAATGAGTTCATGGTTGACACGAATACAGTGACAAAGCCAGAAATAATTTTAGGATGGATTGAGCAATGTTTAACCAAGCTTAGCCCCTCTAATATATGTATTTTACAAAAAAAAAAAAAATTAAGGGGGCTCCACATAGTTTGGAGCAGTAGGGGTACAGAGCCTGCCCCCCCACCAAAAAAAAAAAAAAAAAACACAAGTGAGAATTGATTAATAATCCTACTAACTTTTTCCAACCAAATATATAGTAGGGTATTAGCTGCTCCATCAACTAATCCCCAGTCATCGAAGTCACATGTCATCCATCTATAATCAATTCTTTAAAAATATATTTGATGCAAGTTACTTTTATTTTCTCAAACTTGTATAAAATTCAAGGAGAGAGAATGGTCAAGGATTCTTGCCTGAGTTGTTAAGGTCTAACTTCGGGCTCAGTTTGGTTCACTAGAAGGCCCTACGCCTGACTGTGCTTTCGCTTCCTATAATTAGTATAAATATATATCTGATATTTAGAAATATGGAGGAGAATGTTTATATATAAATATATACTTAGCATACACGTAGCCCATATTTTCAAGGGAGTAAAGCGAAGCGTGACTACTGCCTTACGCTTAAGCGAATAAGGCGTCCGGCCAGGCGACGCCTTAAAAACGTAAGAAAAATTAAAAACAGCAGCTCAGAGCAATATATGGTGAAGAGAAAAAAAAATGAAAAAACAAAAAGAAAGGAGGAGTTAGAAGTAGGCCGGTCCAGCCCATCAGGCAGCCCATGTGCCCCTCAGCCCATCAGGAATAAGAGTGTGTCCCCATCTCTCTCTACTCCCAAATCCCTATCCTCTCCAAACTCCAGCGCCGCCACAACTGCCTCCGGCCTTCGCCTCTCTCTCTGTCTTTTTCCTCCCTCTCTCTTCGGATGTGGGCGCGACATCATGACTTCCTGAGGGGGAAGATGGCACGGCTGCGGGCGGCAAACTTCCCCAGCAACAGGGGTAAATATGGCGGCATGGGTGAGCTACGGATTTCTCTCACTCACTGGGTCTCGCGCGCGCAGGCGCATGCTCGCTCTGCGCTTTTTTCTCCCGCGCGACAGCTATCTCCGTTTTTTGGGTCTATTCTCCCACTTTTTCTCACCACCTAGAGCAGAGGCTTCTACGGATAGCACCTGCCATGGGCGATTTGGTGCGATTTGGATGCCAAAGCAACGTTTTTGGACGCATCGGCTGTAAGGTGGACGCCACACAAATTTAAGGCGAGTCGTCTGCTAAGGTGTCGTGCATGTAGCGCCTTGGCGCCAAAGTGACGCCAAAGCAACACCTAGAAAACATTGCACGTAGCCATGTGTTCATCCTACAGGCAATAACTAACTACCTGTTACTTGTACCAATTTTGTTGTGATTTATAAAAGGAGTATAGCATATATGTGCTTAGTCAAATATTAAATCAACTATGTTGATTTCTCAGCGCATTGTTGCGTGTATGCAAAAGAAAATACGGATGAAATTTGATATAAATCACACAAATAACTATAGAAAAATAAGAATTATAAAAAAACACAATTTAATAACTATATCAACGTATGTCAGTCACGTAACAGGAAATTCTGACTAATATATGTTTTTGAGAGAAGTTAACTTTCAGCTATAACAAATGAATCTATGTAGTCCTCCAAAACAATTGGATTCATAAAAGCAAGGACATAAGCTAACAAGGGCAGTGGGCTAGTAGCACATCATATATACACATAATATACATGACGGGCGACCATGAAAAACGACAGATAGCCTGCATACACTGTGCAAAACACTCATGATACAATCTGCAACAAAGGCAGGAGGATCATGGCCTGAGCTGAGAGCTGAAACGTAATGGCAATGTAAAAAAAATAAAAGGGCATCAACAATTCATTTGCTAAGTACGTAGGATATGATGACAAAAGGGAAAATATGTTTTGATAAAGAAACTGACAAAATGAGAAAAGCACCAATTACTTATGTGATGAAAGCTATAGAAACGTCTTCTTTAGATTATGAATTAGCAAGTATAGCACATGACTACAGTGTTTATATCAAGCAAATGAGTTTTCTTTAGCTACCTTTTTTTTTTCTTCCTGATTTCGCATGTTTGTTGCATGTCCCTTCCTAATGGAAAGACCTCGTACAACTTTTCATATAAAAATAGAATTGAATTGCAAAAAAGAAAGTAAATGATTGAACCGTGCCTATCTTATCCACAACAGCATGCGGCTTCTCCCTCATCCAACCCGTGGCTGAATCCCCTTCTCTCCCCTTTGTGAAGAAGGTGAGCAACATTAGACGCCCATATGTCGGGAAAAAAGAAAATTAGACCACAGGCGGAGAGAAGTGTACTCGTCGGTAGCCTTCTCCGGTTCTCCCTCTTCTAGTGCTTCTGCCGCACAACAGCCGCCACCTAGCATTAGCTTCTTCCATAACATCAGCTATCTACAGAATTGGACAGAACACTACATTGATCAAACATGACATACATATATGATAGTCAGAAAGCTCCAGACCTGTAGCAAGCTTATGCAAATTTTGGGAGTACATGATATCAACGATCATGAAGAAAATCAAAGCACTCTGTAATCTCTTTTCTAGGAGACAACTGAAACATGCATTTTCTAACTGAAACATGCAAAATCGAAGCACCGTTGCTCACATAGAAGCCTTGCACAAATTGAAAACCTCTTACATCCTACGAAAGTCTCCTCGGAGGACCCGGCCACGTCGTTCCAAAAATTTCATTGGCTGGTGGATTGAAAACCTCTTACATCCTACGAAAGTCTCCTCGGAGGACCCGGCCATGTCGTTCCAAAAATTTCATTGGCTGGTGGATTTTTGCATTTAAGCCCTTACCTTTTGAACAAATCGCGTTGCGGTCCAAAAAACTTTCGATGCTTGATAACTCAGTTTTGATCTTTTACCTTTTTCCCCCGTATTACCCGACCTTCTACACCGAAGAAAGAAAAATTCTAAAATCGCGGTCATTTTTCATTTACCCGCCCGCATGTACCTTTTGCAAAACAACCCCTCTTCTCCCCACCGAATATATACCGCGCCCCTCCCAAAAAAAAAAAAAAAAAAAAACGGCCTCCCTCTCCTCCCGCGACTGGCCGCTCCGCCCGCCCGCCCGCGACAGCGACGACGGTGGCCACCGACGGCGGGGCGGCGGCGACCTCCTCCTCCCCCCAGTGCCGCCCTCCTCCCCCCCTCCCTCGCCCCCCCCACCGCCTCCTTCCTCTCCCTCTCCCTCTCCTTCTCCTTCCCCATGTAGCAGATGCTCCAACGAAACCCTAGGCGGCGGCTGCGCACGCCCCTGCCTCGGCGGCGCAGCGATGCGAGCATGGCTAGCCCCGTCCCCTTGCAGGTGATGCTCGCGATTTGCCCTAGGGTTAGGGTTACAGAAACAAGAGGTAATTTCACATTTTTCTCCTATGTTGCTCTCTCTTCCTCCCTCTCCTTAATATATGCAGTGGATTCTGCTATGTGTGTTGCCTTGCCTTTGTGATTTGGAGGCAATTTAATCCTACATCTATTGTTCTACTGTTATTCCCAATCTAAATGGTTAAATAAGATATTTGGGCTGATTTAGTGGTTCAGGCAAAAGCACAAATGCAATAATGATCGAGTGAATCTAAAAAATGTGACAAAATAAGATATTTGGACTAATTAGTGGTTCAAATTCAAACAAAAGCAAAAGCGAGATACAATGTTCAGTGAAAACCCAAGTTTATCTTTAAGGGTTACTAAGAACGATTTATTTTATTTTTCCCTAAGGACCAAGCAATGTTTCTGTAGCAAAGGCAATGTTTGTTGTCAGGATTGTTTTCAAATTTTTTGGCCATGGAGATTTCTTTTTTACTAAGCTTTTGTCAGAACAACAAATTTCTGCTCTCTGATCTGTGTGCCGGTGGTGCTGATCTGAGGCTGCGTCGCGCTCAATCAGAGTTTGGACTCTTTCAGGTTTACGATTAGAGCGAAGACTGCGGCTGAGTGAAGGCCATCGATTGAAGGCCAACGATTACTCAGGGAAGACTGGTCGGCTCGACACCAGAGGCGTGCTGCAGGAGTCACGTATGTTGCCATGGGGACAAACACCCTGAAATCTCAGTACCTTGTTGGGGTGCAGGTCTGTCACCTGTTTTCTTCCTAATTCAGTAATTCTAGAGAAAGTTGTTGTGTTGCCGGAGGATTTGATGCGATTCTTAGTTTCAAGTATAATAGTTACCACTCTGGTAGGTTTGTTCATATTCATTGTGCTATCTGCAGATCTTTGAACTTAAAATATTTGCTTCGAGGTCACTGGCAAAGCAACATGTATTTTATCAATGCCAGCAACACTAGGCTTGTTATTATTTGCGTCAACATTTTACGTAAACTTTAGTTAGCTGTTGTTCTCATTAGAAAAAAAAACAGATATTTATTCTAACAAAGAAGTCTGTCAGGTTTAATTTTTTTCCAGGTTGATTAAGAAAATGAAAAAGGGGTACTGTTGCTGCCACATCTTTCTATAATTTAGCATTTGTAGTCATTTTTTAGTATTAGCTTTTATATTTGTGCTAATCAACTCACAGTGGCCATTCATATTGTGGCGTCTACATCATGATTATATGGTCTTCATGACTGAAACAGAGAAGTGAGACTTAGTTTGCCTACCTCTGTTTTATGCCGAATCCCTCTTGCACATTTTTTTGGATTAAACACAACTTGCTTTATGCCTACCACTGTTGTGTTTCATCCTCACAAAAATCTGTGCAACCATGTACATGAAAGACATAACATAACTTCCTAGATTTTTGATAAAAAAATTCTCTGTGTTATGTATCTTTTTAGTTTTCATTTAGTTATGGGGGCTCTCACTGCACATGTTCCTACTATTTCAGGTTGCAATGTGCAATTTTAGAACTATTAGGGATGCTGCTGTTGTTCCTATTGCAACAGTGCTTTTTGGGATGCAGGTTTGCGTTCTCATGCTATTTTATTCTTTTACAGTGATCATGGTGCTCTTGTTTGGGGGAAGAACAGGGGCCTTCCTAGGGTGCTCCATCTTCTTCTTCCTACAAATTCGAGTTACATCCCCCCATCTCTGGATGCAAACGGAGTAGCCAGGGTGAGATAGAAGGTGGGAAACAAAAGGTAATGGACTGTTATTCTCTGCATTCAATCTAGGCTTTCAGGATGCTAAGATTCCCTATTGTGAATTTGATTTTTGGTTTTAGAATGTAATTGAATCCTAGGTACAGGGATTGAGTATGCCATTATTTTTTTTTGGCTACAAGGTCAAACTGAAATCACCTCTCCAGATTCCTCTTTATTGAACTGCAGGTATGAATCTTCATGTCATAAGGACAAATTTACAGGTGATTATAGGAACATGAGTTTTTTGTAGTTCTGTATTGTTCGCTGACCCTCCAAAGATTATTTCAGATGGAATAGTTGTTTATTAGTGTAGAAGCCTGTTGGATTGTACCTTAACAAGAGCAATGATTGGTGGATTGTTTCCTGCCACTTAGTGTCGTTTTTAAATTTAGCATGTGGCACACGTCTTAGACCTTCTGTTACAATGTCATCGGGTAACTGTATCATAGTAGGAAAAATAACAAGGCCAACTTAGAAATAGATGCCAGTTTGGTTCCCTTGCTGATATAGAGACGTGCAACACTTTCTCAAAATGTACATGCTATGAACTTTTGCATTTCTGGTTGAGCTAAAGCTATTTATTAGTTTAGTCCTAAAATATAGCTACAAACTTTGCTATCTGAAATATGATATTGCTTTTTACCTAATATCAATTCCGCAACCAATTTTTATTTAGATGGACAATTCCATTTTCTGTTAACTGCTCAGGTTTAGTGCAGTTACATTTCCGATGGTATATAATTCCAGCCGTTGCTTTCCACTTCCTATCATTCTCAAAATTCCCTAATATTTTCAAAAGGTAGAATGCCTACACACTTCTTTATCCTGTATTTTCTTTTCTTCTCTTTTGTTGTTTTTGTGAGCCTCATGGCTTTGAACCTGTATTGCCATCTGTGCAGTCTGAAATTTTAACTTATTAAAAAAATATGTATATATATGCTACAGAAAGGACACATCTAATTAAACATTACCATGCTTTGAAAAAGTAAATTGTCCATCCTTTTGGAGTGGCACCTTTTCTGAACAAAATGTTAGTTCAAAAGATGATTGAACGAGGGTATATGAACATGAATATAAAGCAACACAGTATATAGCTTGCCTATATAATCTCATTAGTACTGATGATTAGGCACCTCTACTTAGTTTTTTAAGGCATATATTATTTATTTCCTTGTGTGATGGCTGTGCCTATATAATCTGATCAATATTATTTAGTTGAAAAGATCAGTAAGTTTGCATGAAATTAGCGTTGAAAACGGACGGAATTTTTCCCGTTTTTTCCCGGTCCGTTTTCTACATGCTCCGCCCGTTTCGCATTTTTCGGAAAATCCGGATCCGGTCGGAATCGGGACGAAGGTAGCCGGAATGCGGACGGAAGTAGAATTAGCGTTTTTCCGGCCGTATTTTCGGATTCCCGGATTTCATCGGAATATTTCCGTATTTAATCCGGAAACCTTTCCGGATTTGGTCATGCCATCCGGCGGCAGGCGGCAGCTCCTCCTCAGCGGCTCAGCCAGGCAGCAGCCGTCATCTCGAGCATCGCCGTCTCCTCTCCTGGCCGGCCGGCGGCAGGCAGCAGCAGTCAAGTTGCGCGTCGCCGTCTCCTCACCCAGCCAGGTATGATTCATTGACACTAATCGATACAATGCCCACAGCAATAGATAGTTCCAATCTGATCCACGTAGCACTAGCAGCCGTCTGAATGAATTGCATAACGCAAGGTTATAGTAGCAGCAGCTTATTTCTGATCCACGTAAGTCCTTTCCAACTGTATATGATGCTATTTATGATTGGTATGGGTATGGCTACCATATATTTTCTGAATGCAACAGATTATTGTTGACAAATAAAGTAGCAGCAGCTTATGGTGCAAACATGACTGAACTCCTTGCCGTCAGCTCGTGGAGAGCTGAAAGTGAACCATATTATTTTGTTTGTCGTGATCTAAACTAAGTGTGTCCTTTTTAATTTGTTTGTCGTGATCTGAACCATTTTATTTTGTTAGTCATGATCTGAACTAAATGTGTTCTTTAATTTATTATTTTCCGGCTTAAGTTCCGGCTTCCGACCGTTTCCGTTCAATTTCCGTTCGTATTGGTCCGTTTCCGTGCACCCGCATATTCCGATTCCATTTTCCGAACCACATTTTCCGAACCGGATCTGGGTTCCGCTAACAAATATAGAAATGGAAATAGAAATGAGGTTTTTCCGTCCGTTTCCGTCCGTTTTCATCGCTACATGAAATGGACTTTTGTTCTTCCCTGATTTAGAGTTGTGATATATAGCGCTTGGTAAATCTTCATTTATATTTTCTTTAGAAGTATGAACTAAAGCGTGGCATGCTGTTCAGCCAAACATATACCTGAACACTTCTTATTTTACCATGCAAACCAAGTATCAACTCAACTATTTGTAATTTGGTAGTGAAAATAGCGTATATCATTCTTATTTTATTAGTGGAGCTTTCTATGCCTGGGATTTATGTTTATGGTTTTTTTTAACTCAACTTATTTACAACCGCTTTTTTCTCAGATCCCAATGTTGGTTTGTTTGCCGTGTTTCTTCCTATATCAATAGTTGCTATGTTGCTTGCAGGCTGAGACAGGTATCGCTGAACTTATAGCCCTTGAGATCTCGCGTCAGGTGCTTCTTCATTTTCTGTTGATTTTTCTGCTGTTTCCGGCTTGTGCTATACACGTCTGGATGGCCTAATAACAATTTCTAAATGTGCAGACGAAAGCTCCTATAGAGGAATGCCGCAAGAAAATCTGGCTTGTTGATTCAAAGGTCAATTTTATCAAGAGGGCCTCCTCGCTTTTATTTCATTATAGCTTTGTCTCAGAACATCAGTTCATTCCTTATTGCTAACTGTGAATACTGATCGATTAACAGGGCTTGATTGTCAGTACACGAAAGGAGTCCCTTCAACACTTCAAGAAACCATGGGCTCATGAGCATAAACCAGTCAGCAACCTCTTGGATGTTGTTAATGTATGAGTTTGCCCTTAAGAAAAATAATGGATTCTATAATGTATCATGGCCACCTGAATATTTACAATCCTATATCCTGACCCAAACGGCATTCCAGGCTATTAAACCAACAGTGTTGATTGGCACATCTGGGAAGGGGCAAACTTTCAGAAAAGACGTTGTTGAAGTGATCTCTTCATTTAACGAGGTAACTTCTGCTAACTGAACATGTTAGTTCTGAGTCTATTGAGGCAACAAGGTTAGAAGCTCAGTGTTTGTTAAACGCCATAGAGACCAATCATTCTTGCCCTTTCGAACCCAACGTCGCAATTTGAATGCACAGCTGAGCAAGCTTACACGTGGAGCAAGGTAATAATCTCAGTCAGCAGTCACGTTAACTTTTTATCAACCATGCTTCTAAACTAACAGTCTTAAATCACAGGGCCAAGCAGTGTTTGCAGCTGGGAGTCCATTTGATCCCGTGGAGTACAATGGCAAAATACATGTTCCCAGACAGGTATGGATGATGAACACTGCTCAATGCTCATGTTGTTGCAGACATTGTGTACTTTAATTGTTCGGAACTGACCCTGTTTCTGCAGGCAAACAATGCCTATATCTTCCCAGGATTTGGCCTCGGTGTGGTGATGTCTGGGCCTATCCGCGTTCATGATGACATGCTTCTGGCAGCATGTAAGTACTCTAGGGCTTAGTTATAGATAAAAGCATCAAATCTTATTACCATAACTGCAGTCATTTCTATATGGTTCTATCTTATTACCGAAGAATATGCAATATAAAGTAGGCCCCAGTTTAAATCCGAACTTGAATTGCCTATATGGTTCCCATGTGAAATAGTGGGTAACCAATGAACAATTTGCTGGTTGATGCACGCTTTGAGCCTTCTTTGAAGTAGATACTGAATTAGCTAATACTTTGATCATACATCTTGGAACAGCGGAGGCTCTGGCCCAGCAGGTCACAGAAGAACATTTTGAAAAGGGTCTGATTTATCCTCCTTTCTCAAACATCAGGAAGATAATCATGAAAGATCACAATAACTATTGCCTTTTGCTGGAACTCATGTGAATGTATATTTGCTTTTCTTTAAATAGGTGTCCTTGATCTCCGCAATTCTTCGTCATGAAATCTTGGAGATGATTACCATGTTCATGACTGCACCACTTGGTTTATTTCGAATTCTGGTATGCAGATAACTCATATATTTTTGTTAAACATACTCTTCAAATTATTAGGGACATGCCACTACAGGACACAGATTACATGTTTGTGCAAAGCCCATGCCTGTTATATTTTAGCCTACATCTATTTGTTGAAACGAACAAATATTCCATAGTTGTGGTTTAATTAAATTTCCATTGTAGAAACCTCGTCCCTTATGTGCCATTTTTTTTTAGGTTTAGTGAGATCATTGCATATACAATGGACAAAGACCATGGAGTCCCCATTTTCTTTGTGCAATTCCTTCAGACTAAAAATTTGATTGTTTATTTGGAGCTAAAAATGGTCCATGTCTTTCTTCCCTCTTTTAATTCCATGCCAAATCTGTTACCCACATAGTTATCAAATATAATTACAGTAGTATGTAGCAACAAGACTTACATATCTATCTCATTGATGCCAGATAGGTTTATTCATGATTATTTCAGTGTTTAATAAACAATAAAGTCTCTAGAAAACAAAGAAGAAAAAATAAAAAAGAAACAGAAGAGAGGAAGAAAGACAGGCTTTTTTCCATCAGGTGGTTAAACCTATATTCGGAGTTAATTATTAGATAGAGAAATTTGCTTAGTTAGTAAGCGTCAATGTGCACTAACATCGATCATTAATTCAATATACCTGAATTTTGCTTCTCCTCTCTTATGACAGGTAGACGCTACACATCCAACCGATGAAGCTTCCATTGATGGATTCAACAAGATTATCCAACGATCTCAAGGATTCATCGTTCTAGCTAATTATTTTAGAACTTTTGTATTAAAGAAACCCCTTCTTTAGCCCTATGTGTGTTGTAAGATATTAACTATGCAAACATGCTACAAATTCCGCTTATGCTGTAAAATATGTCCCTACTTCTAGCTTCACTCTACTCTATGCATAACCCACTCTGCTCAGCATCAGATTCCAGCGCCTGCTTGGTTCATTACATGTCTCCAACCTCCAATTCCACAACCTAATTCTCACTTCTACACCCTAACAAATTACCCAATGCTAAGTTCGGCGCGCAAATGCGTGCCCCCCAGACTAGTTCTAAAGATCCAATCCTCCACAAATCAAATTCAAAGTTTTTTTTGTGAATATCTAATTCAAAGTTGATGCACCAAAATTAGCTACATCTCCGATCAGGGTACGCTTACAGTGCCCATGGTAGCTCGCGGGAGCAGAAGAGAACCTGCCAGTGCACAACAGCACGAGGCCCAGAGAGCCAGGCAAGCGGGGACAATGGCCTGCCCGCGCCACGGAGCCAGTGCCGAGCATACAAGCCCACCCGAGCAAGAGGATACCAGATCCGGGGAAGGTAGGACCAGATCTACACCTGGTGGCCCCGGATCCACACCGCCGCCGATCGAACGGCCACCGACGCTGCCAGAAGTCGAATCGCAAGATGGAGAAAGAGAGGGATATAGATGAGTGAGAAAAAAAGGTTGTGCGGAGGATAGGCAATGCCGGCGGCCGGGGGAGGGTGCAATCGATGGCTTTCCGGCAGTGACAATGATGACGTAGAGGGGGCACCACTTCCGACCATCACCTCTATACATTTGTAAGGTCCTAGATGGCTAGGGGGGCGAATAGCCTATAAAATTTTCTACAAGCTCAACTAAACAAACCGATTAGTATAAAACACGGCGTAAAGCGGTTTGCACTAGCTCTATTGTCTTGCAAGCCTCTAGTGACAATTCTAATTATATTCTATGATCTCTATGTCACACAAGAGCTACGTCACTACTCTAACTAGTGAGCAATCCTAGTAAGATCCTTATGCTAGCAAGAACAACCTACACAAGCAAGTGCTAGCTCTCTACTCAAAGTAATCTAGCAAAGTAATGCAAGAGTGAGAGGCTTGTTATACCGACGTGTAGAGGATGTCAACCAATCACCGGGAAGAAGAGAGACTATCAATCACACGAAAGTGATGATCCACACACCGAGACAATGAACAAGTCGATTTGTTCACCCAGAGTTCACTTGTACACCGACAAGCTAGTCTCCGGTTGTGCCGACCAACACAAGGATGGTGTTTGAGCTAGGCGGTGCCCTTGCTAGCCTCAACACATCACTCAACAAGTGTGGTACCCAAGACACGAGCAATGTATTCCTTGCACTTTGTCTTCCCGACGAGGAGTGCGTAATCCTCTCACAAATCAACCGGAGGTGGCCAAGAAACAATCACCTCTTCTTGCCAACAACTCCACCAATCCACCAAGCCGGCTAGGAGCGGTGCCTCCAAGAGAAACAGGAAATCCACCATCTCACAACAATCCCCAAGTGCCTCTAGATGCAAGAACTCGATGCAATGCACTTGGATCAACTCTTCTCTCAAGAATGAAGCTCAAATCAAGAATGAGAGAGGAGGGAGGCTTGCTTGCTTGCTCAAAGGTGTTAGGAATGATTCAAATGTCCAAGAGAGTGAGCAAGAGGCAGCCAAGGGGGTATAAATACCCCACACCACGAAATGTGGCCGTTGGGAAGAAAGCCACGCTTTCTGCGGCCTGACCGGACGCACTGACTGGACTCACCAGTGAGTCCGGTCGGTGGATCCGGTCACAACCGACAAACCCAAACCGACCGGCTGACCCCTGCCCTGAGTGCTTCCGGTCGTGCATCCGGTCTAGCTTCCGGTCGCGACCGGATGCGTCCGGTCGGTGGGTCCGGTCACCCGTCGACCCCCGACCCCGGAAACACCCTCTCTGCCAGACGCACTAACCGGAGCGTCCGGTCACTTTCGGCCTGCTTCCGGTCGGTGCGTTCGGTCATGCCAGAGCTGCGAAATTTCGTCGTTTCGTCATCGTTCCTTCGCCTTTGCTCCAAACCGACTTCCATCACTTGTTCCTTGTTGCCGACACGTCGAAGAACACCTCGACACCATGTGTTAGCATTTTCGAAACCAATTTTCACCAAGGACGGAGTTAGCACTTTAGGCTAGAATCCATGCATATGAGACTTGAACCTAAAGGCACGTGAGGATCGATATGTATGAAAGTTTTCCCCTCTTTATAGTACGGCTTATCGATCCTATAATCACCCACACCCTCTATGGTGTCTTGGGTGTGAAATCAAAAGCTCTATGGTTATACCTTTGCCTTGGGACCTTTGATCTCCAAACCACACCGAATTGGATGCTTGATCAATCTTTTGGTCACCTCGATCCATCCTCCATGATCACCATGCACAAACTCCGGCACGACCAATCTCCAATCTAATCAAACACTTAGCATCGAGAGATTAGTCCTTAGGTGTCACTAATTAGCCAAAACCAAACTAGAGATCTTCAACATTCGAACCAGATTTGGACTCCCAAACATAGTATTAAGGATTGAGAAAGGAAGGAAGAACTCGAGGCTTACCGCCAAATCCGCGAGCTGATCCGCCATGGCATGCGCCTTCTCGATCTGTGCCAACACCCCGCTCTGGAATTGAAGAAGACTTCACTGTTGGGCTCACACCTACAGGTTACTTCCTCGTCGGCGACCGCCTCCTCCTCCAGGCCAGATCTGGCGGCGAGGTCGAGGCTTGGCGAGGAGGCGCCCTCCTCCCTCTGGTGTGGCAGGCCCGGCCTCCACAGTGTGCGACCTCCTCCTCCACCAGGCATGGGTTGTGCAACCTCTCCTTGCGGACTGGCGTGCGTTTTATGGATGCGGCAGTGGTGAGGTGAGGGGGTGGCAGCGGTGGGGAGGCAAGATGGGAAGGCGAGGGGGCGGCGGCAGGATTCAAGGCGCGAGGCGGTGGCTGTGGGATTCAAGGCGCACCGCGAGAAGGCAGGAGGGCTGTTGCGCGGGGCGGGGTGGGGGATAGGATGGGCAGCTGATGTGACATATCTACATGTCAAGAGAACTCCCTAGTATGGGTTTCCTACATAGGTGTAGTAGATTTAGTATTGTTAGCCCTTTCTTATTCTCACGTGAACTGCACCTGTACTAAGGGCCTATTTGGATACTCTAACTTAGTTAGAGTTACAGTAAGTTTCTAGCTCTAACTCTAGCTCTAAACTAAATCTAGCCCTAGAGGTGTTTGGATGGAGAGGTTAGATTGATATTAAATGTTCTTTTTCAATCATTTGGTGTGGGTGGAGGGAGAGTGAAAATGCACTTTTTAGTGAACTTAATCTAAACAAGCCCAAATTAGCACCTCTTAGGTGAGCTAGTTTTTTTGCGTGGGTTGGATACAAATAGCCTCACTCTAACCTTCTTGTTTTGATCCTTTTAGGTTAGTTGAGTATAAACTAGCTCAAAGTAACTCTAGCGCCAGGATCCAAACAGGCCCTAAATTGAAGCCCATCAAAGTGTAGAGTGGTAGTAATACTAGTATTAGCTAGCAGCCCAAGAGTACAACAGGCCCATGCATCCCTTCCAAGCTCACACGCACACAATCCATCTTCTTGCCATTTTTCTCTCTATCCCCTTCCTCTCTCTATTTCTGTTCCCCTTTCTCCAAGTTGACAGCCATGGCTGAGCCCTCCGCTCTCTCTTTTCTCTCCAGATCGGCAACCACATAATAAAGATCTGCATGCACTGGTTTTCCCCTGAGTCCTTCCCTCTGGTGTGTGCAGGTCTGTGGCGGCGGCGTGCTCCACCAAGGTGCTGAGCCTGGCAGCCATGGCGCTCAGAGGCATAGCCAAGGAGCTCATGGTGTTAGACTGTCCGCACACATGTTTCTCTATTTACTTCCTCTATACATCCTACTTATCAAGATTCCCTCCTTCACAACACTTTCTTCCACACCTATCTTCCTTTAAATGCTTTCTCTATCCGTCCTAGTCATCATATGGCCCACTTATAATTTTATCTAAATATATCCATGTGAGATCTTGTTTTGAAGGATTTATTAAAACAATTTTGATGGTGTAATCGGAAATTAATTTGGTTTTATGGTTTGTGAGTTATAACATTTTCTAGGTGGTTGAAATCGTGGGGCCCGCCACTGACACCAAATCCGACGTGGGCGGTAGGAGGTCCACTGTGCTGCGCCATATTCTCTGGGTGGCCATTCTCTCTCTTCTTTACCTTGCCTTTGTACCTGCGCCATATTCTCTGTAAAAATGGTGGGCCATCGATCGGGATCTCAGATAGTAGTGTGTGGCTGTGTGCAGGGATTTGGACTCGAGCAACAATTTCACCGATCTAAAAAGTGAGTACTCCTATTGCTGGTTCTTTTTGAGGTGTTGTTGGGATTCGTTTATCTAGCCTGTACCCCAACATTTCAGTCTGTGAGATGTGGATGCACTTGTGCCACGTTTTCTGTTAGGTTATGATAGGGTGTGCTTGTATTAACATAAATGCTAGACCTTGTCCAACTAGTCCATCATTTTCTTTCAGTCTAGACATATTGTGATTTGTTTTCTATGAAAAATTAATACAACCCTGATATTTAACCAAATGGTATGTGCTTTGTGCTCTTAGTATGGAGTATAAGAAATATTTAAAGATGTGTATGTGAACCTCACCTAAATCTCTAGCACCTGCTCCTTCTCTTGTAGGTCTTGGTGCTTCAAATGTGCTTATGGGTTTGCTTGCAATCACTTGGGCTCCTTGGTGACTCCCTCCAGGTCAGCTCTTCCTTCCTACTACATGTCACTCTCCATGGTCAAGTCACCATCTTGGACTGGTGGGAGGGTTGGCGATTTCTCTCAAGCAAGGAGTGCACGAGTGTTTCCTTTTCTGGAGATTCAAGGTTCAACTTGAGTGGAGAGCCAGGAGGTGAGTGGTGAGTGGCTGCTACTTCGCTGGAGGCAAGCACCTGAGTCCACCTGACTCATCCCTTTTTTACTACTACTCCCTTCCTACTTCCCTAGATAATTCACCCCCAGTCATGGCCTACTTTTACTATGGTTGACTATGTTGTCCAACTCTTATTACAAGAGGGATAGTACAAGTACAAGAGTGGTTGGAATAGTGTTCTACTAGTGTACAAGTGCATGTGTGGTTGGAATAGTGTCCTACTGTAGTGTATAGTGCACCTGGAATTGTGAAGAGTGTTTTTGTGTGCCTGTGTGTGGTAGCGTGAGGAGCTAGGTTAACATGAACCATAGTACACGAGTTTTCCAAGGATTAATATATGATTTGTGTATTTAAGCCAAAATTTATCAATTATCTAGCATGCTTAAATTAAGAAAAACTGATTGCTAACTTATCTTATCTGTGGTTAATTGTCTACTACAAAATGTGAGTCGTTACACTTTGGCAATGGAAATAGGGAAGATCCCTTAGGCCTTGTTTGGATGTCGGTAATTGGGTCAAAACACCTGTAAATTATAGGCCCCAGAATATTTCCGAGCCAAATTAAATTTTATTGTTTGGATAAACGGTGAGCCCATTTATTTTACATTCGGATTGGCCCAAAACCGGTGTAAAACAAGTGTGGCCTCCTGAGGTCTAAGAAAAAACGACAGCTACCGCCGAGCCCCCGCATTCGGGCCTCTCCCGCCACCGCCGGCGGCCGTCCGATCCCTAGTTCGCACTTTTCGCCCATCTCACACCCACCTACCGCCTCCGCCACAGACGCGCCCTCATCGCCGCCACCCGCTCCGCCCAAGACCTCTCCCGTTGCAGCCCCTTCCTCCGACGACACGCTGCGCCCACGCCGTCCCACTCCCACCTCGCGCCTACCCACCCGGCCGCCCCGGGCCGCCCGGCGAATACAAGGGCAACGGCAGCGGCGACAAGTCCCCCTCGTTGGCCGACGCCCGACCAGATCAAGGCCTTGAGGAGGAGCATCGGGAGGAGGAGCATCGGGAGCTCAACGGCAGCAATAAGGCTGGCATGGTGCTGGGCGGGCCGCCCGCAGCCGCCATCCTCGGGCTTGGCGACTTCGTCTGGCGGAAGTGACGCGCCAACATCCGTCGCGCTAGGTACGCTGACTGCGCCGCGCGCATGGAGCTCGTCTGATCCCCGAATAGGGAGGCCGTCCAGCCTGATGGCATCGAGGGACTTCCTGCACGTCTTCGGCAACGGCGCCGGTGAGGGGGCGGGGACGGGTCAGCATACCGATGACGTCGAGCTCAGCCTCGGACTCTCTTTAGGCGGCCGCTTCCGCACCGACGCCGGCGCCAAACGCCTGCGCCTCGCGCGCTCCTCCTCATTCAGCCGCTCGATTTTGTCCTGGCCATTACAAGTGTATATTTTATAAATGGATGATTTATGACATGTTTTCTTGTGCACATGAGAATACAAGTGTAAACAATTTACAACCATATATGTTTCCATTACTTTCAAACAGGGCCTTGTTTGAAAAAAATTACAATACTTCCGTGCTATATATATTTTACCATATTCCCTTCAAATTATTTATTGACGGCAGAGATCTATAGATTCTCTACTCTGCGAACATTGGGTCGACGATCACCCTAGAAATTTAGCATGCGCCGGAGCGAAATCCAAGGGTGCGGCCTCCGACATCGAATAGCATCTCGAACGTACGCTGCTGCACGTTCCCCAAGATTCCGGTGTCGCCATCATTTTGCGTGGCCGTGAACGCGAGGCAGCCAGCGTAGAGTATGCCGGAGATGTCGAGGTCCATGACGGCGCCACGGGAGAAAGTCAGTGTCACCGCAGGCACCCTGATCGTGTTGAAGCCGCTGAAGTCGAAGCAGGTGTCCAGGGTGCCCACCGGCGCCGCCGACGGGTACGCCTTCATCTCTTTCCTGAACGCGGTCCGTAGCGCCTGGTACGCCGTGGGTGGCAGCTGCGTGATGACGGTACCGGAGTCGACGAGGCCGGCACGTTGAGCCGGGTCCCGGCCACGGTGATGGCCTGGACGAACACGCCGTAGAACGTAGGAACGTTAAACCTCACCATCGGCGTGCGCGCATACCCCGACGACGCGCCACCTGCTGCGCCGAGGGTGAGGAACCCGCTGGAGGAGCTCGACGGCGGCGGTAGGCAGTAGGAGAAAGCCTTGCCGTAGGTCGCCGCCGTCTGCGACACCAGGGACTCCGTGTCGCCACCGAGCCCCATGAGGCCGTCCATCTGACCCACGAAGCCGGCTGCGCGGTGGCTGCACCCGAACTGGAAGCTCTTGACGGCGTCGGACGAGGTGAGGCTCAGAGTGTCGGAACCGTACGTCCCCGTGGTGTTGGAGCCATCGCCGTACTTGACGATGTACTGGCACTGCGAGCTCAAGCAGCCATTGCCCTCGACGCCGAGCTGCGCGCACTGGGCAGAGCCACAGGAGAAGGCGGAGTAGGTGGCCGACTTGGCCGGATCGAACAGCTTGTCCATCTGCGAGAAGCAGGAGGATTGCGCGGCGCATGGAGCGCACTGGACCCACGAGACGTCGCTGCCTGTGTCGATGCTCATGACCTGGGTTACGGCAGGCGTGCCCAAGCTGACGGTGATCACGTACTCTGGGGTGCCCAGGGAGTAGCCGGAGCTAGTCGGGATAGTCACCGCCGACTGCTGGAGCTCTTTGGCGACATTATTTCGAGAAGAAACCTTCGCGTGGATGTAGGCGGCACGTAGTTGGTCTCGGCGGAGCGTTTCCTCGGGCGAAGGCTTGTTTTTGTAGATGACCGGAGAACAGGGGCCGTGAAGGTGGCTCAGTGGTAGCGTGGCACCGTTCTTGGATGGGGTAACTGGACAATCAGAATATAGAATAAACCATTAAAAACACTAGCAAAAAGTGATTTGAGAGACGGATGTTGATCGGATCGACTTTTAGTTGTATATACACTGGTTTTCGGTGTAGAGGCTGGAACTTCGTTGCATCGATCATTATCTTAAAAAAAAAAGGAGAACATGTCCAGGACACATCATTTGTACAAAGTTTGATCCAGCTCAAGATTCCCGAAAGATCTTTGATTTCCTAAAGACAATAGGATATGATGAAAGTAATTATTGTGACACGAGTCATACAAAAATTCATTTACCTTTATGGCCTGAACAGATTTCCGATGGCTTTAGCGAACTAGGTGCTACGACCATGAACTTTTGCGCATCTTCACCATGAACGGTGGAGCAGGCACTACCAAGCAGCACAACTAACAGCACCAATAATGGAGACATGGTAAATAGTTAACGTTCACAACTTACAGCAAACCTGCTTGATGGATGGTGTGCCATAGGCATGGAAAGTGCTGTGTTTATATAGGCGCCGCGACCAGTGCCTTGCGTTCCATGCCGCCCTGGAGACCTGCTTGTAGTCGTCGCGCAACGTTCAACAGACTATGGAAGCCAAGTTGGCCAGCAGACGCGCAGCAACGTCATATCGCCCTTCTGTCATTACGTGGAACGTAGACTTGACACTTGAGGACCTTCAGAGTTAGGCATATATTCTTCCAACGGTTGGCCGCGGCGGCTATCAGTCAGTGACAATTGCGTTGTACTACTACGTGGTTCGCTATATATTTTTCCAACGCGGCTGCAGCATATTCTTCTTGACTAGTTGGTCGTCGCAACTCGCATTTGCACCAACTTTCGAATTCAGCTCGACAATAGTGGAGCTATAGCGTCTTCTATCGATCAAGCGCTCGACTCGCAATTGTGTGAAGCTTGGACTAGCTAGTTCATTTGTTTTTATGTAGTTAGATTTCCTCTGGAAACGTAACTTGTCGGCTGGTCGATCTGAGAATTTCCAGAACCATTTACATAGAATTACATTCGATAGGTGCAACAATTCAGCCACCAATCCATCGACTACGTACTCGGGATCGTAGTAGAAGCAATTTTCTAGAAGCTGTGGACTGGAGAGGCGACCGCGATCTGTGGACCGGAATGGCGACCGCGATCGGTGCAATAAATACATCAATATAACTTGCATGGTACGAAGGTTTCGTGTTAGAAGCTGTGGACTGGAGAGGCGACCGCGAGTCCGTGGAACTGCGAGTGGATACCTCTGTGCTGCCATGACAAGCCTTATTAAGGAATAAAGATGATGCGAGACCTGCAATGAGTCAATAGCCAGTCAATAGCCACTCTGTCAGTGTAGAGTAGTAGGGTGTGTTTGCTTTCCTGGGTAGTTTTATCCTGGCTATCTCCACCAAGCCAGGTTAGGTGGATCCAGGCAAAACATAATTAAATAGGGTGTGTTTGGTTTCCTGTGTAGTTGTAGCCTGGCTGGACTTAGTTTTTGTTTGGTTTCCTGTTTTAACTCTTGCCTGGGCTACCAGAGCCAAGTATGAGGGTGTTTGATTGCATTTGTTCTGGGCCTTGCATTGACCGATTGATGGAATCCGGTAGGCTTACCCCGCCCTCGTATATTCACTTGTATAAAACGAGCTCAGCTCCAGCCCCCCGCCTTCATTCGCTCACCTCTTCACTCACCCACCCCGTCCCTTTGCCTCCCACTACCTACTCCAGTTTCTCGTCGCCGCCGCCGCCATCAGCGACAGCTCCGATGGCGCTTCCCACGGGTACGCCTGGCACTGATTCCTCGGAGGAGCGCGCGACGCGCGTGGCTCGTGCTCTGGTGGAGTGCCCCGGAGCCCCTTGGTGCGTGTGTGGCGGCCACCTGGGCCCCAACCTCGTGGTATCCGACGTGGAGCGCTCCATGACCGCTCCGGCCAGAGGGACAGTGGCCAATCCACCAGCAAAAGCGACGGAGGGAGCACCAGCGATGGCTGGGACTCTGAGGTACGACCGAAGCCCGACTTCCCCTGCTCGAATCAAACCCTAGGTTCATCAATAGGCTTGTTTGGAGGCAATTTAGCCCAATCCGTCATGAGTCTTGATCAATTAGTTCTATTATGCATCGATTAGTTCACATTTTTTATTGGATTCGAGTCCAAACCCTAGCGAATCATTGAAATTATCGTTTTCCCCCAAATTCATAGGCATCCAGTGAGTCGATCGGTCCAGATGCTATTTCTGCTTCTACTCTGTCTGGACTAGGGACTGTGTCGGTGCCCAAGTGCGAGCACGGCCGCCATGCAAAGCTCAAGAGTGCGTGGGGTGGTAGCCACTCTGGCCGCCGCTTCTTTGATTGCCCTAACAAGGTTCCCCTATTTTGACCGAATCAGCAGGGGAATTCCCTACCTACTTTGTTTTTGATTTTCAATTAAATAAAAGAATGGGAGTACAAATGAGATTACAAGGCAAACATGCCCAAATAAAAAGAAGAGAATATTACATAAAGTTCTGTCTCCAACTATCAATTAAAGCTCTCCTGGTCCCCTTGGCCTTGATATAAACCAAGCCAAGCTCATCCCTGAGGTCAATTTTCCATCGACTGAAACTCTTCTGCTTGTTGTCAAAGATGATAGAATTCATCATTTTCCAAATACACCAGCAAGCTGTGATAAAAATCTCCCTGAAAATAATGGAGTTAAAATCTTCTCTAGCTTGGAGAACCATGTCAAGGGGGTGCAATTGTAGGTTCTAGTGAATTCCAACGGAGTTCCCCTATTAACCAAATTTGTTGTACTCAATGTTTTTCTTTCTATCATGTTTCTCAGCTGTCAATCCAACATGTGTATGTTGTTGTCCTGGACTTGCAGGAGGTCGATGAGCAGTGCCAGTTCGTTGGGTGGTTGGAGCAGGCATGGCCGAAGCGAGTTCAGAGGACCCTAAAGCTGCTCTAGAAAGAACTGAAGCAGGCTCGGCGCATGGAGGAACAAGCCCACGAGCCCTTCCTTGAGGCTCTGCAGCCCAATGAGGCCACCAAGGCGGCCAAGAAGGAGCTGGAAGACGAGGTCGCGTGTACCAAGAGGATTTCTGAGCGTGTGTGCCATGACTACAAGAAGACGGCTATGCATGCTTGTGTCGACAAGAGCAAGCTGATGTGGGTGATCTATGGGCTCCTTGCTGTGGTCTTCATGCTGCTATCCATCATCTTCTTCAAGCTCAAGTGAATGGGGATGAAACTGATTTGGTGGTGCTGGTTCTCTTTTGGTGTCTATGATCTATGGTGACCCTTGGTAGTAGGTGTTAGGGATGCTAGTACTCAGCTCAGTTTGATGACCCTTGGTAGTGATGAAACATTGGCATCTGTTGCCATCTTTTGGTGGTCAGAATTCAGCTATGGCTGTTCTGACCTATCTTGTAAGTGGTTGTGCTAGGTTGTGTCAAACTATGGTCCCTAGAAGGTGCTTGTTATAGGTGACCAATGCCTAAACAATGCTTGCTCTATGCAATGCTATTCTGGTGAATGCTTGCTGAATGCAATGCTCATCTAGATAATGAAGTTACGGCCTTAATTGGCAATGTCTAATCGTCTTTTATTTGGATTGTGCATGGATCGTTCAAGTGCATGTTGAAAACCTGAAATGGTTGGCAATGTCCTGGGCTCATAAATCTTATGGTATAATTTGAATGTGGATTGTTTTTTCGACCTCATGTAATGATGCAGTGATTCAACTTGAATAGACAGATACAAGGATCTCATTGCATTGATGCAGTACTTGTTCGATCTAAATTACAATAGTTCCTTGCCATGACATGACTAATTTCGCTCAGATAGTTACACAATAGGTTCGAATAGTACAGGTCTTAGCCATAGCTTGGCTATTTGAGCTGTTACACATGACCAATGACTCATTTCTTGCAAACAATAACCAGCAGCACAACCAGAACCAACACTAGAGCACTCATAATTACATCCTTGACTTCAAAGTTATTGTCTCCATTGTTCACCGGCCCAGGCTGAATGGCATTGTCCATCTGTTCACCACCTTCATTTTCCTGGTACTCCTCGTAGGCTGCTTGAGCTTCAGCATAACTACTATACACTACTACACAATTGATTTTGCACAGCGTTTCCAAACGATTTTCCGTGGCGGTTATTTGGAAAACCGCCATGGTTAATACCCTGATTAACCGTGGTGGTTATTTTCTATTAACCATGACGGTTATAAAAACCGCCATAGTAAATCGATTAACCATGGGTAAATAAAGTCCATACACATAGCAATTTCGAGCCCAGAAAGCCCATCTCGGCCCGATATTCATGCTTATTTGGTATAAAATGGGAGGTTAGGGTTTCACTCTCAACAGCCCAACTCTCTCACTCTCCACCTCTCTCTCTCTCTCTCTCTGTCCAACAGGCGCCGGCCCTCCCTTTCTTCCTCCCCACTCTTCCTCGAGAAAGGCTCCCGGCGCCCCACCAGCGCTCCCCAACAGGCGGACCTCCCTCTCTTCCTCCCCACAGGCGCCGG
This sequence comes from Hyparrhenia diplandra, assembly GCA_015847255.1. Classification (NCBI taxonomy): domain Eukaryota; kingdom Viridiplantae; phylum Streptophyta; class Magnoliopsida; order Poales; family Poaceae; genus Hyparrhenia; species Hyparrhenia diplandra. The sequence goes on from JADLZK010010339.1 coordinate 77,761, forward strand.
CCCTCCCTCTCTTCCTCCCCACCGGCGCTCCCGAATAGGTGGCGGCGGCATGGTGGTGGCTCGAGCGGATCCGGTGTAAGGTCCTTGATGGCTAGAGGGGGGGTGAATAGCCTATAAAATTTTTCTACAAGCTCAAATTGACAAACCGATTAGTATAACAAGAGTCGTAAACGCGGTTTGCACTAGCTCTATTGTCTTGCAAGCCTCTAGTTACAATTCCAAATGTACTCTATGATCTCTATGTCACTCAAAGCTATGCTACTACTCTAACTAGTGAACAATCCTAAATATGATCCTTAGGCTAGCAAGAACAACTACACAAGCAAAACTAGCTCACTACACAATATAAGCTAGGAAGGTAAATGCAAGTGATAGAGCTCGATAGACCGACGTGTAGAGGCAATGAACCAATCTCCAATGAAGAGGATGAACAATCAAACACAATATGATGAAGAGCCAATCACCAAGACAAATGACACGTCGATGTGTTGACCTGGAGTCCACTTGTACACGAACAAGCTAGTCTCCGGTTGTGCCGACCAACACAAGGATGGTGCTTGAGCTAGGCGGTGCACTTGCTAGCTCCAAGCCACCACTCACAAGTGAGGTACCCAAGACACGAGCAATGTATTCCTTGCACTTTGTCTTCCCGACAAGGAGTGCGTGATCCTCTCACAAATCATCGGAGGTGGCCAAGAACAATCTCCTTTTCTTGCCAACGCCTCCACCAATTCACCAAGCCGGCTAGGAGCGGTGTGTCCAAGAGAAACAAGAAACCAACCGGCTCACAACGATCCCCAAGTGCCTCTAGATGCAAGAATTCAATGCAAATGCACTTGGATGTCCCACTTCTCTCAAGAATGAAGCTCACAATCAAGAATGAGAGATGGGAGGAGTTGTTGCTCAGCTCTAGGATGTTAGGAATGATTCAAATGACCAAGAGAGAGAGCAAGAGGCAGCCAAGGGGGTACAAATAGGCCACACCACGAAATGTGGCCGTTGGGGTGAAATCCATGATTTCTGCAGGCCGACAGGACACGCCGACCGGACTTCGCCCGTGAGTCCAGTTGATGGGTCCGGTCAGACCCAACAAACCCCTGACAGGCTGCTGATCCCCTGCTACAAGCGTCCGGTCATGCTTCCGGTGGGTGCGTCCGGTCGATCCTTGACCGAGACCCCCAGAAACATGCTTACTGGAACTTTCAATCGGAAGCACTGACCGGACCGTCCGGTCGATCCTCGTGCTTCCGGTCGAGAGTCCGGTCACTGAGTCCGGTCACCTCTGAGCTACGAAATTCCGTCGTTATTGTGTTGTCGTTCCTTCACCTTTGCTCCAAACCGACTTCCGTCACTTGATTCTTGTTGCCAACACGTCGAAGAACACCCCGACACCATGTGTTAGCAATTCGAAACCATTTTCGTCAAGAACGGAGTTAGCTCTTTAGGTTAGAATGCATGCATATGAATTTTGAACCTAAAGGCACTGGAGGACCGTTATGTACGATAAGTTTACCCTCTTTATAGTATGGCTTATCGATCCTATAATTACTCACACCCTCTATGGTGTCTTGAGTGTAAAATCAAAAGGCCCTATGGTTATACCTTTGCCTTGGGCTCAATTGATCTCCAAACTTCATCAAGTTAGACGCTTGATCATCTTTTGGATCAACGATCCATCCTCCATGATCACGATGCTCCAAGCTTGACACGAACAATCTCCAATCTAGTCAAACACTTAGCATCGAGAGATTAGTCCTTAGGTGTCACTAATTATCCAAAACCAAACTAGAGATCTTCATCCGGCCTCCCCAAAGGGCGGCGCAACGCCCCGGCCTCCCCAACGGGCGGCGACGGCGGCCCGAGGTGGATCCGGCCTCCAACCGCCGGATCTAGGCTCTAGCGGCCCGTGGCGGCGGCCCGACGGCGCCCGGTGGTAGCATGGAGTCGAGGCGGGTGGCGACCCGGCGGCGGCAAAGCATGGTGGCGTCGGCCTAGATCTGGGCCCGTTTGGGCACGGATCTAGGTTTTTTTCAATTTTTTTTGTTTTTTTATTTTGATTTTCGGTGGCGGGCATTAGGGGTGCCAAAACCACCACGGGAAAGATCTGATTCTGGTGACCCTTGCTTCGTGGCGGATTGAAAAACCGCCATGAAAAATGTTTTTGCCCGCCACCGAAGTTCCTTTATCCAAGAGTGATAGCTGTTGTACAAGTTGCCAGGAAACTTGTACACACCTGCTTGCAACACTCATCCCAGGAGGTGTAGACCCTAGGTTTGCGGCCTTTGAAACAATATAAGCCTTCATCTTCTTGCACTGCATTGCAGCATACAAAAGGAACAAATGCTCAAACAAGGTTACAATCATTGAGTCAAAGTTCAATTTCATTTCATCAACTGATAATGCATATGATGCACCATTCAGATCATGATAAAAATATTCCTTAGTTTACTCCTATTATGAACTACCCAGAAACCAAAACTACAAGTCATATTACAACAATTGGTTTTACAAAAAGGGTCTTGGTGCCTATGATCATGCTTCCTGTTTCAGTTGTGGTTCCTCAAGAGAAGGCCATCCTAGTCTGCAGCCTGCCTAGGTATTGGTTGATCCACAGTTGCTTGTCCTTTGCTGTCATCCGACCAAAAACCATGGCAGGAGACTTATGTTCAGTGAAGTAGTTCAAACACTCCATCAGGTTTGACCTAGCATAGTTGGGCACTCCCATGACTGCATCATATATCCCTGGAGCTACCTCTACAAGATTGCCCTCACTGATGGTTGTGCCCACCTGCTTGATAGCTTCTGTCATCTCCTTCATCACAGCAGCATCTTCTTCAGACATGAGCCTCTACCTCTTCCTATCTTCTTTGTCCACCTTGTCCTTCATCTTGGTGTCCACCTTATTATCCTCCATCTTGGCCTTACAGTCTTCCCTTGCAGGTGGTGACGATCCCTCCTTGTCCAAGTTGATGGTTTCATGCTCGGTTGCCCTTCCCTTCCAGTAGCCACTACAGAAGCAAAGATTGTTTGCATCTGGTGGTAGTGCTGAATTGGAGTGTTGAAGAACTCTACATCCTTAGGATGGTCCTACAAGTAGCATAATCAATGGTCAGAACTAAATTGAAGAAGTACTCAACTAGAATTGACAATGCACTGATGCTCTGTGTACCTTGACATAGCCATTGTAATGCTCAGGATGAAGGGTGATCGTACTTAGGTCCTCATCCCACAGTGTAGCACTGATTTCCTTCCTCTTGCATACTTTGGCTGTAGGCACAAAAACCTGACTCCTGCGCCGCACACACTGACAAGCCGGAATAGCTGGCTTTACTCGGCTGCCCGAGTGTCTTGATCCGAAGGCGTGCCAGTCAATTTGACCTGTTAATTGACAAGGAGGTAAACGTGAGATCTGGAACATGCCTGGTGTGACCAAGACAGTTCCGCATGTATGGCTCTGAGGCCAGATGTAAAGACATATAGCTATGAGAGCTATCTGTCGACAAATAATGAGTGCATTCGGTAAGCATGTATGAAGATGTAACGTAATACTTGATTTTGCCGAATGATCATAGAAGACATGTTTGAACAAGTAAAGTCGATCATCATGATATGACATCATAAAGCTCTATTGCATGGATCAAATTAATTGACAGCATGGAACATAAGCAGGTAACTCATAAATATAAACCTAATCTAAAAGACACATGCATAGGTCTCATCCAACTAGTCCGCCAAGACGTCTAGCCTCCTCTAAACCCATTGAGCTTAAACCCTTGCAAGCTAATCCACCGCATGATACCACTTGCTACAGATCTAAACCACTTACCACAACTAGATCAATCCACCGCATGATACAATCTAACCATGATAAGCTAAAAGCACGCATACATCTAAACAGATCTATAAATACTCATTACTCGTTGAAAGCGTATGCATAGACAAGTAAAGTACATATGCAAACCTAATCTAAAGTAAAGCCATAGATTTATCCCGATCGGTCCCTAACAAAGAATCCACCGCATGATACGCGCAACAAGCTAATCCACCGCATGATACGGCTTGCTAGACTTAACCGTTCTAAACCCTCTTCGCCCTAACAGACTATCCACCACATGATACACCGCAACAAGCTAATCCACCGCATGATACGGCTGCCCCGACTAGACTCTAACGATAGGTAGACTTACACATATAAAATACAAGTAAACACATAACCGCATTCGGCAAGCTTGCCGAACCAGGGTCCATGAAGAAGGAACTCACACGCAAAACCTTAGCCTCGCCGCATGACTCATGACTAAACGCGCAAGAACCCGCAACACGTGACAACTTAGATTGATCTAAGCTCAGCTATGAAAGAACAGATAGATCTAATGAGAAGCTAATGATGAGCATTGGAAGAATTGATGACATCTAGATCTAACATAAGATAAAGCCGAGCCAAATCAATCTAAATTGGGCAAAAAGTGTGTGCAATCATAAATAAATAAGAAGCATGCACCACTTGATAACTTAATGAATTCATTAGATTTGCCAGATCTAATGAAGCCGATAACTAGCTCTAAGCCAGACCTTAGCCCACCAGATGGCTCATGATCGACAGAGAACCCTCTTGCCCCCGATAGCTTAAAGCTTAAATCCGACGATACTAAGCGTGAACAAGACTACTTGCAATAATCTAAATCCGCCGACGATACTAGACATGGTGCAAGGTTGCCGGTACTTAAAGGTCGACGGGTCGATGAATCCTCTCGCAGTAGATCGTTGACATGACTGGACTCGAAGGGTGGCACGGAGCCGGGTTTGTTGTATTGATTCGGTAGGTAGTTTTACAGTTGCCGGGGGTCTCATATTTATACCCTGGGCTTGACGAGTCCTAACTAATTACGAATAAACATAACGAAAATATCTAGCTAAGATACATTGTCCTCCAAGTCTTTTCGGAGTCGTAAGATTGTACGTGGCGTGGGCCCTTATCCCGGATATCTTCCTTGACGCTTCACGCTTGCCGAACCATCTCGTGCTCAATTCCTCTTCGGACTCAGGCTTCTAGCCGAATAACAGCGGCTTTCCGAATGCTACAGTACCATGGCTACTCAACCATATTCTCTGATGTGACCTTCTTCAATGGGATAGCTTCAACCCACTTAGTAAAATAATCAGGGGCCAAAAGTACAAACTTATGGCCTTTGCTTGATGGAGGGTGGATCTGGCCAATTAAATCTATACCCCATCCTCTAAATGGCCAAGGCTTAACAATGGGGTTTAACGCTGATGTGGGAGCTCTTTGAATATTACCAAACCTTTGACAATCTTGACATCCTTTATAATACTCAAAACAATCTTCAAGCATAGTTGGCCAAAAGTACCCTGTTCTCCTAATTACCCACTTCATTCGGTAAGCCGATTGGTGTGCACCACACAATCCTTCATGTACTTCATACATTACTATCTTAGCTTCCTCTTGACTCAGGCATTTAAGCAGTACCCCATCTAGAGATTTGTAATATAACTGATCATCAAGAAGCACAAACTTAATAGCCTTGTACCTGAGTTTCCGAGAAACTTTCTTCGAAGGATCTTTAAGGTATTCGGTAATTTCAGTTCTCCAATCATTATTAATTTGACTGGCACCTTGATCTCCACAAAGCGCACATAAATCTACAACGAGAACTTCTTGATTGTCCTTGTATCCAGAAGCACTTTGAGCTAATCTGTTAGCTTCTCCGTTATGCTCCCTTGGGATGTGATGAAAGATTACAATCTTGAAGGTTCTCAGCATTCTTTGACACTCTTCGTAATAATTCCTCAGAATGTCGTTTCTACACTCATATTCGCCGGTCAGTTGTTTGATCACCAATTCAGAATCTCCAAAGATTTCAACTACAACGGCTTCCATTCCAACAAGAAGTTGGAGTCCTCTGAGTAAAGCTTCGTACTCTGCCTGATTATTAGTGATAGTAGTATCAATGGGAATAGCAAACTCAAAAGATGCCCCCTTAGGTGAGATCAATTACAACACCGCACCTCCTCCTTTTTCACAAGATGATCCATCATAGAATAAAGCCCAAGGTGTAATACCAATTATGTCAGCAGAAGGATTACGATGTTGAGTAACAAAATCAGCAATAATTTGACCTTTAATAGCCTTTGCCAATTCATACCTTAAATCAAACTCGGATAATGCCAACACCCATTTACCGATTCTTCCATTTAAAATCGGCATTGACAACATGTGTTTAATCACATCAAATTTGGAGACTATTATGCATTCGGCGTTCAGTAAATAGTGCCGAAACTTAGTGCATGAGAAGTAAACACATAGACATAGTTTTTCTATAGCCGAATACCGTGTCTCTGGGTCTAAAAGATTTCGGCTAAGATAAGCTACCACTCGCTCTTTTCCATCTTCTTCTTGCATAAGGGCCAACCCTATGGTTAGATTATCGGCCGCCACGTACAACTTGAAAGGTTTATCCAGCTTTGGAGGAACCAAAACAGGTGGTGTTTTCATATATTCCTTTATTTCGTCCAATGCCTTCTGGTGTATGTCACTCCACACAAACTTTTGAGCCTTCTTGAGTTTCAACAGAGGAGAAAACGGCAAGACTCTTTCTGATAAATTAGAGATGAATCTTCTCATGAAATTGATCTTCCCAAGTAATGACTGCAACTCTGTAAGGTCAAGAGGGAGGAGCAATATTTTCTATAGCTTCCATGCTCTTCTTTCCTACTTCAATTCCCCCTTTGTGAACCAAAAATCCTAAGAATTCACCAGCTGTGACTCCGAATGCACACTTATTTGGATTCATCTTCAGTCCATGTTTCCTAGTGCATTCCAACGTCTTCCTCAGATCAGCCATATGCTTCTTGTAACTCTTGGATTTGACAACGACATCATCAATGTAGACCTCGACTATTTTGCCAATCAACTCGTGGAATATATAATTCATAGCCCTTTGATAAGTTGCACGGACATTCTTTAATCCGAACGTCATAACAATCCACTCGAACAAACCAATATGACCAGGACACCTAAAAGCGGTTTTTGATATATCCTCAACAGCCATAAAGATCTGATTATACTCAGCATTCCCATCCATAAAGCTGATAATCTCGTGTCCAGCAGCGGCATCCACTAACAGATCAGCAACTGGCATGGGATATCCATCCATAGGAGTAGCTTTGTTAAGATCTCTGAAATCTATACAAACTCTCATCTTCCCATTCTTCTTGTAAACAGGAACAATGCTGGAAATCCATTCCGCATATCTACATGGCCGAATGAAGTTTGCTTCTAGTAACCTTTCAATTTCTTTCTTCACATCGGCCAACACCTTCTCTTCATAAATCTTCCGAGGAGGTTGTTTGTAAGGCTGGAATCCTTCCTTGATCGGCAGTCGATGTTCAACAATCGAGCGATCTAGTCCAGGCATCTCCGAATAATCCCAAGCAAAACAATCCTTGAATTCTTTGAGGAGATTTATCGGTTCCTTTCTAAAATCTGGGTCTAGTTGAGTGCTGATATAAGTCGGCCTCGATTTGTCACCATTACCAATATCTATCTCTTCCAATTTATCAGCCGACTTAAAACCATGCCCAATTTTCCTTTGTTATCATCAATTGGGTTCCCCATTAAAAACCATCATGAATGCTGACTGCTTGGATCGGCTGTTGATCCTGATGATGAGCATTGACAGGACCTCCATTTAATTCTCTTCCTGAGAAACATTCGACACCATCATACCTTTGAAATGATGATTCAGTAGCTGCAATATCCTCAGAATCATCTGCTTGAACTATTTCAACCTCATCACCATCCCACTGGATGAGAATCGATGCATAGTGGATGGAACACAACAATTAGCATGGATCCAATATCTCCCAAGAAGTAAAGCGTAAGGCCCTACACTATCGATCACGAAGAAGGTAGTGACCACAGTTTTCGAGCCGATCATCGAATCAACATAAATGGCTCCATGGGTATCTGAAGATTTGCCAGCAAATCCTCTGAGCTCAATGTCTGTCTCTAGCAGGTCCTCATCAATCATCCCTAGCTCTTTGAATGTTGTATATGGCATGAGATTAATAGCAGCTCCTCCATCGACAAACATATGAGTCAAAGGCTTCCCGTTGAGGTACCCTTTTAAATAGAGAGGCTTCAGATGATTATGTTCCCTCGGCTTATCAAACACTGCTTGCCTTGATATGGTCAATTGCGCCAAAAGATCCATCATCTCTCTACTGTCAAGATCAGAAAAGGCATCATCATTTGAACAGGCATCTTCCTTTTCTGAATCCTCAGGGGCTTGCTCCGTATGTGCTGTCAACTCTAACGGGATGTAGAATACCATGCTAACATCTTCCGAACGCCCACTTGCCGAATACTCTTCTGCCGAATGATTGGCTTCCTGAGTTTTCCTTTTTGGGTGCCATACTTGTTTACGTTCGGTCGTTGCTTCCTTAAGGGCATGTACAACCCGTCTCTAACTCCCGTCTATATACTGTAACTTTTGCAAATCGCCCCCCACCTCATCCTACAGACGAGGCTCCCGTCGTCTCGCAAAAGGACGACCTTGTCCCGTTCTCCGAGGGCGAGCAGACGCCAGGCGGCGGGCTGTACGGCCTCATCTCCCCGCAGCGGCGGCGACTTGGGATCCCGCGCGGACCGGGAGGGAGGACCTCGCGCGCTGGCTCGGAGAGGAGGGGCCGGCGTGAGTACCCCTTCCGGAGGCGACGGCGTGCCCGGATCCCATGTAGCTGTGCACGACTGCATCTTGGGCGCTGCTTCTCTTCCTCCGCTGCAGCGGCGGCGGCAGATGTCAAGGTTGCTGCAGCGGCGGAGCCCAAGGGCACGGCAGCCCCAACCCCTTTTTGGTCACGGCAATGGCGTTGCAGTGGCAGCCGTCTCCTTCGTCGTGGACACGGCGCGCTAGAAGCCTCCATCCCCTTTGGTCGCATCTAGAGTTCAGCAAACAACAGCGGTGGGGAACCGCCAGATTGGCCTCCTGCTCTACCAGCATCGATCCCCTTCAGTTTTATGACTTCCGGTGAGATCCATTTTGTATTTGTGAGCTGCAGTCATCGATCCCCAATTATGCCATTGCAATTTGTTTAGCCATGATTGCACGTTCTACTGGACCCCTGATTTTGCAATTTGATAGTAGTAGTGCAATTTAGAGGAAAGAATGATGGATTCATTGATGAACTTCTTGCAGGGAAAGAATGATCGACATCTCTAAATTTAGAGGCTGACAACCTGTTAATGCATTACATTTCTGATTTTTCTGTCTCTTCTGATCAATGTCAGGAAGCCTATTTGGTTCTGCAAGGTGTGGACGATATACAAGCTGCTAGTGATGTTTATTTATAATGTATTCCTTGTACTGCTTTCATTTTTTCCAGAAAACTATTATGTATATTTGTAACACCCGTGCTTTTGCATCATTTTAAAATTCACTAAAAATTTGAACTTTTCGAATTACAACTAAAACTTGATTTATTTTCCGCTAAACCTAAACCCTGTTTTGAAAGCCCCCTGCATTTCAAACTCTCACCATATAGAAGATAGGAAACCTTTGCTTGATGATTGCTGAACTTTATGATGGCCAAGGATGCAAGGTAAGTCCTAGATTTTATTTATGGAAGTCAATGCATGAGAATCGAATTACGAATTTCTCTGGGAATCAAATACCGAAAACCCGTGTATACCAAATCTATATTAAATATTTTTCAAGCACAATAAATAATTACCCTCGACAATAAAGTTGTAGGGATATTAATGTGCTTGTGAAAATATTTATAGAATATAGGTTACACATGAAATGATAGAATCGGGGGGACAAAGTGTGTGCACCTATATATGTGAATATTTATATGAGTACAATTGGACATGTACTTGTATAAATGTTTATAACATCAAAATATATATTCACACACATGAGAAAAAGGGAGAAAGAATAAAGGGAAAGAGAAATGGAAATTAGAAATGAGTCGTGGGTTCATTTCCTCACCATCCCTCCTCCCTAGTCGGCCCAACCGGCTCCCTCCTTCTCTTCCTTTCCCTCCCAACCGAGCTGGCCGGCCCGATTTGCCCGGCTACACCAGCCCGAGCCCGGCTCCACCTCACTTCCTCGCCGACGACCGGGTCCCGCCACGCCGCCGTTTTCCTCCCGCCGCGACGCGGAGACACCACGGTCCCGCCCCGCCGCCACCGACGACCACGGCACGGGACCGTCGCAGCGCCGGCTCGAGGCCACCACGCCGTGACCGACCAAGACGTGCACGGGGGGGCAAAAGCTCACGTAAACCCTGCGTGCCGAGCCGGGGCCGCTTGCCGCAGAAAGGGCGGCGCCCGGCGTTGTAGACGACAGCGGGGACGGCCGAGCGGCTCACCTTCCGGCCCGCCAACCGCATACACCGCCAAGTGCACACGGCTGGGTTGAGTTCAACGAGCACGGCAACCACACGAACCCCGCAGCTTCGGTCATCGTCGCCATGGCGGGCGGCGCCGCCATTTGTGGGACGACGCGACTCGACGGCCGGCTCACGCCCCGAGGCAAGCACGGTAGCGGCCCTAGCTCACGGAGCACTAGCTCCCGGTCCACGCGCACAAGGAGCCATGTCGGAAAATATCGGGAGTGGAGGAAAGATCTCGCCGACGGAGCTCCATGGCCGTGCCTATAAATAGGCCTCGCTAGCCCTCAATCGAGCTCGCCCGCCTCGATGAGCTCCGCTGCCGCTTTGGAACACGTGGTGCTCACCATAGCTTCCCCTCTCCTTTCCCCTCCGGCTTGGAATCGAGTTTCCCCCAAGGCGGAGATCCGCCGCCGGCCGGAGAAGGAGTCCGAACTCCGCCGCCTACAAGGTCGCCGCCGTTCGATTGGTCGCGTGGTACGCACGCCCACTCCTCCTCTTTGATTCCCCTAACTATCGCTCGTATTGGCCTTGTGACGCCCCATTACCGCCGGAGCCGCCATCCCCAAACGCCGCCGTAACCGCCACCGCCGTGGGGGCCACCCTCCCACCGTCGCCCCAAGGCACGCCTTTGTGTCGAGGAGGGGACAGGACGTGCCCGCACGACTCGCGGCGGCAACAACGGGCCACGCCGAACAACTCGGCGAACGCCCGGCCGAAAACACCGCCGCACAAAGGCTCGGCCGACGAGACGGCCGCGACGGCGTTCCGGTTACCAAGACGCCAAGGCGTCCACCAATGAAAAGCCACCACGTCGTCGTCGGGCCCTCCACCGTCAGCGGCCCGTTAGGGCAACAGCGATGTAATACGCGCATGGCGCCTACGTGGCATGGCATCCACCGTGGCGTCCCACGGACCCACGTGGCACCCACGTGTATGGAGGCCTTGTTTGTGTACACTTTGTAAATTGCTACGCCTAGGGCTATTGTACACACGAGTTATAAAAGTATGTCTTCCCATGTCGAAAAATTTCCGGAAAATTTGTAAATTCATTATTCGATTTATAGAATTTCATCATGTAATTAGTCCCAATTTTCTTACATGATAAAATTATATTATAATATTACCCTAATGATTTAATTAGGGATTAATATTATAAATTCCATATCTCATGCATACTAACTCCGTTTCGCGTGAAACGACTTCCATAATTCCTCTAAAATCTAGCTCTATGCATCTAACCCATTGCCACCATAATGTTCTATGTTTGTTTTATATGTCATAGTTCAAGCTACACTATGTAAAAAAGGCTAATAACCGCCGGTGAGCCCGGAGACGTCACTAATAACGAGCGTCTGTGTTGTGACATTACTGACGCGCGGGCTGGGCGAGCGTTAGTAATAGGCGTCGGATGGTCCCACAAGACCAATACTGGCGTCAATAATAGGAGGTCATTACGGGACATCGTGTTCGTGTAACGCGTCCGTTTTCTTAATCCGCACGTTTTTGTTTGGTCGGGCACGACGCTGCGCGGCTACGGCGGGACGCTTTTTGAAACCGAGTGTCCGCAGAATTCAACGTATCTCGCACACACGCGTTTCATCACAGCGCATTTTCGAGGCCGATCGACCGTGGATGCAACCCCTAATTGACGCATTTTTGCTTACAGACACCTTTTCGGGCCGCCCGTGCCCGTACCGTTACGACTATTACAGACGCCGTGGATTCACGAGGACTTCGGCGTGGTCGATACCCGTCCGTGTTGCTTGACACCGGTACAGACGCGTGCGCCACGGATACCGACGCTTGGAACAGTACAAGGGTCCGTAAGGGCCACGTAAATTAAAGTCGCGTTTATTTTCTCGACGAGTTGTGTTAGGAGGTGTCCGTACATGTCGCAACCACTACCGACGCCGCGTTTATTTTTCAGACGAGTTGTGTTAGGAGGTGTCCGTACATGTCGCAACCACTACCGACGCGTTTATTATCGGCGAGTTGTGTTAGGAGGTGGTGCGTACATGTCGCAACCACTACCGACGCCGCGTTTATTTTTCGACGAGTTGTGTTAGCGAGGGGGGTCTGTACATGTCGCAACCACTACCGACGCGCGTATAGTTTCAGACGAGTTGTGTTTGGAGGTGTCTGTACATGTCACAGCTCCTACCGACGCGCGTATAGTTTCAGACGAGTTGTGTTATCAGGTGTCTGTACATGTCTCAAGCCACTACCGACGCGCGTATAGTTTCGGGCGAGATGTGTGAGCAGGTAATCGTACATGTCGCAACCGCTACCGACGCCTTGATCATTTACAGACGCGTGTGTTGTCGCCACGGTATGCGTCTTTGTTTGCTGGTATTGCGGACACGTATCGAGAAAGCAGACGCCGCGGGTGCGCGTGCGTGTATTTGTCTCGAGTCTTACGATCGCCCGTCCCGCTAGAGACGATGGATGTTGACATGCGCGTGTATGCGGCCCGATTTTGGCCGGGCTTGCATCCGGTTTTGAACGGGCCTCCGCTTCGCTCCCGCCAGAAGCCGGCCTTCCTTTGGGCCTGAATTTGGACCTACATGTTAGGCCCGTTCTCTTGTGGTACAACGAGCTGGGCCGTTTTCCGCTGCGTAGGTTATAACACTGCGGACATATTATTATATAAATATAATGCGTTGCCACACACTTCAACACCGTCTCTCTCTCTCGGTGGTGGCGGCACACCGAGGGGGGGGGGGGGCGAGGAGGAGCGCGACGCACGGGGGCGGCTATATCTTTGTTGATGATTGATTTGCTACGCTCGCTGCTATATACTATATTTGGATCGCCTCCTTGGTGTTCGTGGTGCGCCGAACCCCGCGGCAGACGCGACGAGGCTCCAAGTTGGAAGTTGTTCCTCCCTGTTGGATCTGTGGCTGGAGGATCTTCTGCTCGAGCAGGTCCTCCGGCAGCTTGCAACAGGAAGCACGTCGTCACGGCATCTGGAGGCGGCATAGTTTCTCGGTTGAATGGAGGCTAGGGTTTTTCCTTACCCCATACATGCTTCCCAAGAAGCAATCTCAACCGTTGAATCCAACAGAGATCAACGGTGCACAAGCACTGGCCGTCGCTGGTTTGGGCTGCTTTGTTGGGCTCCAAATTCATCCTCCATGTGGAAGGATAGCCCAACAAAATCTGTTCCTAATCATACACAAACTCACAAAGACGAGGCTTTCTGCCTTGCTTCACTGCAAATTCAGCATAGGTAGCCTCCAGTTTTGCAGTGCTTGTCCTCGAGTGTGGGAAAAAAAACCCCTTCCGAATGACCCTTCCATTCCAGTCTTGCTTCATTGCCATGATAAAGCTCAATCCAGATACGCAGAATGCATTGACAACACTAGCCTTCACACAACCAAAGTAATCGCTACGGATGTGTACATAAAGAAATCAGTTCCAAACCACAAGCAGTCATCCTGACAGCAAAGTTTCAATAAACTATAAAACTGCACTATCAACCGTGCAGCGAGTGCCACAGTAAACAAACAAACTGATGAGGACATCACTTCTTCGGATGCACAAGATGATCCTCCGCTAAACATTCACGGTCCAATCACAAGAGCTCGCGCACGACAACTAAATTTACAGGTGAGCTCGTTCCTAAGCAATTCCTTTGATGAACTTGAGAATAGATTGCTACTTAATAACTTTGTTATGCTTAGGAATCAAGGAGAGGACCAGCAAGGACTTGGAGGACGACTTGGAGGCGTGGAGGAGCAGCCACAACGTTGGAGTCAAGATGGAGGCCCAAACCGATTCGAGTTCAAGTCGGTTTCGGAGTCCAGGGACAGCCTGCACTAAAACGGACGCCGAGGTCACATACGGGCTTCGATTTGGACGATCTTTATATCGTTGGAAAGATAATTTCAAGACGCTTCCAATGGCACCAGTATGAGGTCCAAATTCGTCAGGAGTCCACGGGAATCGTCGAAACAATATGACATCCAGAATCTGTTTTGGTGCTGCGCCACCGTATTTCGGTCTTTGGGCCATGTATCGTGTTGGAGCCCAATAGGGGCGCGTCCAGGGGGTCTTGCACGCCCCTAACTCTATATATCAGTAGCCGTCACCCAAATTAGGGTTTGGGTTTTGCTTAGATTAATTCTGTCCATTGGCGATCGCCGTTCATCGGTTTGTGAAACCCCAACTCGTGTGCTTAATCATTCATCTGCAGTTTGTCCCAAAATTCAGAGCTGCGTTCTTTCGAGTTCTTGCTTGTGTTCTTCGTTTCGCAGGCAAGGATTAGCCTTCTTGGCGAGGTCGACCGGTTGGAGACACGGTTGATAACCCGAGGAACGTCGGTGCTAAGGTTGCGGGGTTCGGGTCCTTTCGACCGGAGCCGGATCGGTGTGTCGAGTTCCACCAAAACGAAAGTTATCATAACTTGACGGAAGATCGGGCATCACGTCCCCATCAAGTGGTATTCAGAGCTAAGGTATACCGTCAGGTTACATCTACCCTTTAGTTTGAGTGTTTTGTTTCGTCCCATAATCCATAAAAAGCCACGCAAAAAAAATCCACCGATCCTACAACCTGTTTAGCCTTGCAATTTCGTTTTCAGATTGCTTTGTTGAGTTTGCGTCCGTGGTTGAGTCTAGTTGCTGGTTTAGTTTCGTGTTTGTCATCGTAGTTCAATCGCCGTAGCTGTGATTTGTGTTTCCGCCGCTATCCCATCCACCGTCCCACATAACAAGTCGCAGCAACCACAATATGCGACTTGACCCCGCTAGCCGCCTTGTGTGAATTTTCGCCGCCGCGCAAACCCTAGATAGGTTGCCAAACGCTCATATTTTGCCTGCATCGCAACCTCCTTAAATCATCTGGCGAATACCCATTGCAATTCTTCACAGGAAAATTAATCTGCTCGGTTGTGCCTTTCGCAAAACCCTAATTTGAGGTACCTTCACTAAAAACAGGCACAACTTTACGCTTTCGGTTGTCGAAAAATCTGAAATTTTTGTGGAGATTCTTGACTCCATTTGGGGCGTACCCAAACTGCCTATGGCCTGTTTGCCCCAGTCAAAATTGCCAAAAAAATTCGTGAAAATAAAGAAAAAAAATTGGCAAGGTTTTTGCACGCTTTTCAGGAGAACGTCTTTGAATTTCTATAGGCCACATCCCACCTTTGTTGTAGGTGAAAATTCTTGTGGTTCATATTTTTGTGATCTCTGTCCCAGAAAAAAATATCAGAAAAATAAAAGGAAAATAAAAAAATTGTGATACTTGGGGACGCCAATAATCCAGAAAAAGACGAAATAGTGCTTCTTTGTGCTTGTTCTATCGGTGTTGTTTATCCGTTGTTCTTTTTGTTTCATCTTGTTGCGCTACGACTAGGCACGTCTTAGCCGGCACTTGTGACTTGTACCTCGGATTCGATTCAACGACCGCTAATCGCACTCGTTATTTGCTAATCCTTGCTCTTATATTTTGGCCTTCCCAAGCTCCACATATTCTTTAGATCAGTACAGGATTCGGCCTTGCAATCGCGGCTGCCACCTCCTCATAGGTATCACAGCCCAATCGCCGGTTGCCATCCTCTGCTAGCGTCGGTAAGAACTTGGTAAGACGTGAGTTAGGGAGTGATTCCACCAATTCAACCCCAACTAGCTCATAGGGGTTTTGCTAATCACTAATCATGCCGGGGCGACGCACTGCTTTGTCTAGTCACTTGCAGGAATTGAGGGTGAAGATGATGACGCAAATAAACAAATTGACTCGGGAAGTTAGAGACAACGGCAAGACTTTTGAGCGTGTGGAGAAGGGACTCGCCACCCTAACTGGTAGAGTTCAACAGCTTGAGACCAACCCTCCAAAATACGATGACGCTCCAGAAGATGTTGTTTATCGTCCCGACGGTTCCATTGATGAGAGGCCGACCACCGAGAACCGTGCTCGCCCGACATGACTCAACAAGAACCGAGCAGGTATGGGAGGTAATAGACATCAAGGTAATGACGACCCATACTCTAAAATTAAGTTTACCATTCCATCTTTTCATGGGAGATATGATGCCGAGGAATATTTAGATTGGGAGATGACGGTAGATCAAAAATTTGAATCCCATCAAGTTCCTCCGTGTCATAGAATTCGACAAGCCACTAGTGAATTTAAGGATTTTGCTATAATCGGTGGATTGCTTTGCAAGAACAACCTCTATCTTGGGAAGGGCTTAAGGAAGCAATGCGTGATAGATTTGTTCTGTTTCTTACAAAAGAGATTTGCGAAAAAAAATTGCAGCGCTTAGATCGGGTGATATGTGCATGCGGGATTATTACGCAGAGCTTCAAAAGGAACGATGCGTTGTGGGATTGTAGAGGAGATGGAGGACAAAGTTATTCATTTTTATGGTGGTTTTGCGGACGTGAAATTCAGGATATTGTTGACTATAAAACTTGGAATACTACAAACGAGTTGTTTGAGGTTGGCTATGCTTGCGAGAGAAGGAATTGCGAGGGGCGACAACCGCGGTCGAGGAGCAGGAGCACCTACACTCCTAAAGCTATCCTGCCATCTCCCTCCAAGGCAGCGAGCACTCTTTCAACAACACCGTCAGCGAACACTCGTACCACACCACCTACAGGTAACCGTTCGACATCATTTCCTTCACCATCGGCAGGTAAAACTCGTGTGCAGGAACCCGCCTCCTCCGTAGCTTCCACCGGGTGTTCTTCTCCGATTCAATGCCATCGATGTCAAGGACTTGGTCATGTGGCTAGGGAATGCCCTAGCAAACGAGCATATGTTGTGACGTAAGATGGAGGCTACATATCTGCGGATGATATCGCGGAAGATGTTGAAGATCCACCTACCGCCAATGATGAGGGCCTTTCTCTCGAGCGTAGAAGACTCGGAGACCCAGCGGATTTGTATCGTGCAGCGTGTCCTCGGTGCACGGATGGGAGACGCGGAGAAACCGCAGCGCCATAACCTCGTTTCAAATCTTATTTGTGATTAAAGACAGCGCCGACGTGTCATCATTGATGGTGGAGGCTGCAACAATTTGGTGAGTTCGGATCTTGTCAACACGCTACAATTGGAAACGCGACCTCATAAACATCCATACTATATTCGGTGGCTTAATGAGTCGAGGTAAGGCCAAGGTATCATTAACGGCTCGAGTACATTTTCCCTTGGTCCATACTCGATTATGTAGATTGTGATGTGGTGCCCATGCAAGCTTGCTCTCTTTTGTTGGGTCGCCCATGGGAATTTGATAATGATGCTATCCACCATGGTAGAAGTAATACTTATACTCTTATGCATAAGGGGAAAAAATCACTTTGCAACCTATGACCCCCTGCTCAAGTTGTACAAAGCGGAGAAAGAGAGACTTCTTTGCTGAAAATAAAAGCGAAAATCAACCATCCATTAAATTGAAAAATCTGTGATGCTTGCTACTAAATCTGATCTTCTTGAGAATAATGATATATGTTGTGCTTTGATATGCAAAGATATTTTCTTTTCAATTGAGGATATTGCTAGTAACTCCGGCCTATATGTTTTGGAAGACTTTCTTGAGTCGTCTCAACATAGCCGGTCCCAAGCCCGGGTAAAGGAGGAGGGTTGCGTTAGGTTTGGCGAACGGCGTAAAAACCAGCCACTCTAATGGATATGAAACCCATAAGAAATTCGTTGGGCGTAACCCTCTTAGCGACGCGCTACGCCCGGAACCGGGGTGTGGTGTCAAATGGGCAGGGCGGGTCGCCATCCCCTTAGTGGCGCGTCGTATCGTGATCCGGTACGATGAACAGTGAGCAAGGGTCGAATTAAATCGCAACCTTAGTGGCGCGCTACATTTGCGCCGGGTGTAGTGAAAAATGAGCAAGGGTCTTTGCACTTTCCTCGACGGGTGCGAAGGGTAAGGAAGCTAGCCGAGCCAACTAGGATTCGTCTAGGTAGCTGGAGCGTAGGGTCCCTAACGGGTAAGTTGAGAGAGCTAGTCGATGCGGCAACTAGGAGGCGTGTAAATATTCTATGCGTTCGGGAGACCAAATGGAAGGGCGGAAGGCGAAAGAGGTGGAGGGGCGGCTTCAAGCTTTGGTACAGGGGACAACATCGGGTAGGAATGGTGTAGGTATCCCGATAGATAGGAGCCTTAAGGATGGAGTAGTGGATGTTAGGAGGCAAGGTGATCGGATTATCCTAGTTCGATTGGTCGTTGGAGACTTCGGTCTTGAATGTGATGTGCCTATGCCCCTCGGGTAGGTCTTAGTGAGAGCGCCAAGAGTCGATTTTGGGAGGACCTAGATAGCATGGTTAGTACTGTGCCTATCGGTGAGAAACTCTTCATAGGAGGAGACCTCAATGGCCATGTGGGTGCAATAAATGTAGGGTTTGAGCGAGTACACGGGGGTTTCGAATGCGGTAGTAGGAGCGAAGAGGGGAGGATGTTTTGAATTTTGCTTTGGCCTATGACTTGTTGTTAGCGAATACCCTCTTTAGAAAGAGGGAATCCCATTTAGTGACCTTCCGGAGTGGACAACACTCGAGCCGGATCGACTTTATCCTTGCAAGAAGGGAGGATAGGACTGCTTGCCTAGATTGAGGTGATACACGGGAGTGTGCGGTCCCTCAACACAAGCTTGTAGTGGCGGACTTTCGTTTTTGGTGCGTGCCCACCGGGACAAACGTGTCAAGATTACGAGGGGACGAAGTGGTGGAAGCTTAGAGGGGAAGCGGCACAATCGTTTAAGGAGAGGATGCTAGGCGAGGGGCCTTGGGAAGAAGGAGAAGATGCAGAGACAACATGTGGTGAAGATGGCAACATGTGTACGGAAGGTGGCCTCGAAGTGTTGGGTGTGAGTAGGGGAGGCAAGAAGGAAGCGAAGGACCTGGTGGTGGAACGACGAGGTACAAAAGGCTATTAAGGAGAAGAAGGAGTGCTTCAAGCGCCTCCATCTCGACAAGAGTGCAGCCAACATCGAGGGCTATAGGATAGCGAAAGAGGGCTGCAAAGCGGATGTGAGTGTAGCAAAGGGTCGCTTTTGATGACCTTTACCAACGGCTAGGCACGAAGGAAGGGGAGAAGGACATTTATAGGATCGCTAGGATACGTGAGAGGAAGACAAGGGACATAAACCAAATCAAATGCATCAAGGATGGGACGGATCGGCTAGCTGGCGAAGGACGAGGAGATCAGGACGGATGGCGAGAGTACTTCGATAAGCTGTTCAATGGGAGAATGATAGTCCTACCTTTGAGTTGGGCGACTCATTTGGCGATACTTGTAGACGCTTTGTGAGGAGAATTCAGGAGGCGAGATCAGAGAGGCTTTGAAGAGGATGAAGGGAGGTAAAGCGATGGGCCCTGATGGCATCCCCATTGAGGTGTGGAGATGTCTGGGAGCGAGAGCGGTAGTATGGCTGACTAAGCTTTTTAACCTAATTTTTCGGTCAAACAAGATGCCTAAAGAATGCGAAGTATATCGGTACCAATCTTCAAGAATAAAGGAGATGTTCAAAGTTGTACTAACTACCGGGGGATTAGGCTGATGAGCCATACGATGAAGGCTGTGGGAGAGGGTTATCGAGCATCGCCTACGAAGGTCGACAAGTGTGACCCAAAACCAATTTGGGTTCATGCCCGGGAGGTCGACCATGGAGGCGATTTTTCTTAGTACGACAGGTTGATGGAGAGATTTAGGGAGGAGAAGAAGGACTTGCACATGGTCTTTATTGACCTCGAGAAGGCGTATGACAAAAACCGAGAAACGTCATGTGGTGGGCCTTAGAAAAACACAAAGTCCCAACTAAGTACATTACCCTCATCAAGGATATGTACAAAGATGCGGCGACATGTGTTCGGACATGTGATGGCGATACGGTGACTTTCCAATTAACATAGGACTACATCAAGGGGTCGAGACGAGCCCTTATTTATTTACTACGGTGATGGATGAGGTTACAAGGGATATCTGAGGGGTGATATCCCTTGGTGTATGCTCTTTTTCGATGATGTGGTGCTAGTGGATGAGAGTAGAGCGAGGGGTAAATAGGAAGTTGGAGTTGTGGAGGCACACGCTAGAGTCGAAAGGGTTCAGATTGAGTAGGACCAAGACCGAGTATATGATGTGTGACTTTAGCCCGACTAGGCAAGGATGGGGATGTCACCCTGGATGGACAAGTGGTGGCCAAGAAGGATACTTTTGGTATTTAGGATCTATGCTTCTGAAGGATGGCGACATTGATGAAGATGTTAGACATAGAATCGCACGAGGTTGGCTAAAGTGGCGTCAAGCTTCGGCATCCTATGTGACAAGAGGGTACCACGCGAAGCTAAAAGGGAAGTTCTATAGGCAGCGATTCGCCGGCGTCTTTGTATGGTCTGAATGTTGGCCTACAAAAGGCGACATGGGCTAAGTGTGGCCGAGATGCGTATGTTGCGTTGGTTTTGCGGGCATACTAGAAGGGATGGAGTTCGGAATGAAGATATTCGGGATAGGGTCGGGGTGGCCCCTATCGAGGAGAAATTGATTCAACATCGGTTGAGATGGTTTGGACATGTTCAACGGAGGCCTCGAGGCGCCCGGTGCGTAGTGGAGTTCTAGAGCGGGTAGATAATGTAAAGAGAGGTAGAGGCCGACCTAGACCGACTTGGGACGAGGCGGTTAAGCGAGACCTTAAGGAGTGGAATATCTCCAAGGATTTAGCTTTGGATAGGGCGCTTGGAGGCTAGCTATTAACGTGCTGAACCATGACTTTGTTTCCTTTTCTATCTACCCTAATCTTTATCCTTTTGTCTTGTGCCTTTTACGTTCTTTTGTCTTGTTTCATATGGGTTTCATCTCTAGCCTACCCCAACTAGCTTGGGACTAAAGGCTATGTTGTTGTTGTTGTTGTTGTTGTTGTTTGAGGATATTGCTAGTACTTTGCGGTGCACATGTGGTGACCTTTTTGCGGGAGTTCAGCGATGTGTTTCCATCGAGATACCTCGGGACTTCCTCCTATTCGAGGAATTGAGCATCAAATCGATTTGATTCTGGGGCGAGTTTACCCAACCGTTTGCATATAGAGCAAACCCAGGAGACTAAGGATATTCAGCGCCAAGTCCAAGATCTATTGGACCGTGGGTATGTAATGCGTGAAAGCCTAAGTCCATGTTACGTTCTGTCATTCTAGTTCCAAAAAAGATGGGAGTTGGCGTATGTGTGTCGATTGTAGAGCCATTAATAATATTACTATTCGATATCGTCATCCTATTCCTAGGCTTGATGACATGCTTGATGAGTTATGTGGCTCTGTGATTTTCACCAAGGTTGACTTGCGTAGTGGCTATCACCAAATTAGAATGAAACTTGGAGATGAATGGAAAACAGGCTTCAAAACTAAATTTGGATTATATGAGTGGTTAGTAATGCCTTTTGGTTTAACTAATGCACCTGGTACTTTCATGAGATTGATGAATGAAGTTTTAAGGGCTTTTATTGGGCGATTCGTGGTAGTTTACTTTGATGATATATTGATATATAGCAAGTCTTTGGATGAACATATGGAACACCTACGTGCTGTTTTTACTGCTTTACGTGATGCACGTTTGTTTGGTAACCTTGAGAAGTGCATCTTTTGCACGGATAGAGTCTCTTTTCTTGGCTATGTTGTTACTCCACGGGGAATTGAGGTGGACAAGTCAAAAATTGAAGCCATAAAGAGCTGGCGGGTCCCCAAACCATTACAGGTGCGAAGTTTTCTTGGTCTTGCAGGTTTCTATCGCCGCTTCGTCAAGGATTTCAGCGCCATTGCTGCCCCCTTGCATGAGTTGACAAAGAAAGGTGTGGCGTTCCATTGGGGTAAGGCACAAGAAACGTCCTTTGATACTTTGAAGGACAAGCTTACACACGCACCATTCTTTGCAACTTCGAACTTTGGTAAGACTTTCGAGCTCGAATGTGATGCTAGTGGGGTTGGCATTGGGGGTGTGTTGATGCAAGATGGTAAACCTGTTGCGTACTTTAGCGAAAAAAATTGCATGGTCCTGTTCTTAATTACTCATTATATGATAAGGAATTGTATGCACTTGTGCGTTCTTTAGAGGCGTGGGGTCATTATTTGTGGCCTAAGGAATTTGTTATACATTCGAGATCATGAATCGCTTAAGTATCTTCGCTCTCAAAATAATTTGAACCGTAGACATGCTAAGTGGGTTGAATTTATTGAATCTTTTCCTTATGTTATAAAACACAAGAAAGGAAAGGATAATATAATTGCTGATGCTTTGTCTCGACGATATAATATGCTTTCACAACTTGATTGTAGAATTTTTGGGCTAGAATCCATTAAAAAACAATATGAGCTTGATCCGATTTTAAAGATGTGTTGTTGAACTGTAAAGAGGGTCGCATACGTGGAACAAGTTTGTGATAAATGATGGATTTGTGTTTAGAGCTAACCGTCTATGCATTCAGGTTGGTTTTCGTTCGTCTATTATTGTTGCGGGGAAAGACGGCGGAGGACTGATGGGCCATTTTGGTGCTAAAAAGACGCCCGATATCTTGGCCACACATTTCTTTTGGCCACATCGAAAGAGACGTTGAGCGGTTCGTGGCACGCTGCACCACGTGTCAAAAGGCTAAATCTCACTTGAATCCACATGGTTTGTACATGCCTCTTCCTGTCCCTTCTATTCCATGGTAGGATATTTCGATGGACTTTGTTTTGGGACCGCCAATGACTAAGAGGGGATGGATAGTATTTTTTGTTGTTGTGGATCGGTTTTCTAAGATGGCACATTTTATACCATGTCATAAAAGTGATGATGCCATTTATATTGCTGACCTCTTTTTTCAAAGAGATTGTTCGCTTGCATGGTATGCCTTCTACTATTGTTTGGTCGCGATGCTAAATTCTTGAGTCACTTTTGGCGTACTCTATGGAACAAATTGGGTACAAAGCTGTTGTTCTCAACTACTTCTCACCCTCAAACGGATGGGCAAACAGAGGTCGTTAACCGTACTTTGGGTGCCATGTTGAGAGCTATTTTGAAGAAAAACTTGAAGCTGTGGGAAGAATGTCTGCCTCATGTGGAGTTTGCTTACAATCGGGCAACACATTCTACCACCAAGGTAAGTCCTTTTCAGGTAGTGTATGGTTTTAATCCTCATGCTCCAATTGATATTTTGCCTTTACCTATCAATGAACGAACACATCGTGATGCTAGTGCACGTGCTGAATTTATTCGAAAGTTGCATGAAACCACTAGAGAAAATATCGAAAAGATGAATGAAAAGTATCAAATTGCTGGGAGTAAAGGTAGGAAAAAGATTACACTTGAACCAGGTGATTTAGTATGGTTACATTTGAGAAAAGATAGGTTTCAGAGCTGCGTAAGTCCAAATTAATGCCAAGAGCTGCTGGTCCTTATAAAATTGTTGAGAAAATAAATGACAATGCATACAAACTTGAGCTGCCACCCGAGTTCGGGGTTGTCCTTCTTTCAATATTTCAGATTTGAAGCCATATTTGGGAGACGACGATGACCTTGAGTCGAGGACGACTTCCATTCAAGAAGGGGAGGATGATGAGGACATCACTTCTTCGGATGCACAAGATGATCCTCCGCTAAACATTCACGGTCCAATCACAAGAGCTCGTGCACGACAACTAAATTTACAGGTGAGCTCGTTCCTAAGCAATTCCTTTGATGAACTTGAGAATAGATTGCTACTTAATGACTTTGTTATGCTTAGGAATCAAGGAGAGGACCAGCAAGGACTTGGAGGATGACTTGGAGGCGTGGAGGAGCAGCCACAACGTTGGAGTCAAGATGGAGGCCCAAACCAATTCGAGTTCAAGTCGGTTTCGGAGTCCAGGGACAGCCTGCACTAAAACGGACGCCGAGGTCACATACAGGCTTCGATTTGGACGATCTTTATATCATTGGAAAGATAATTTCAAGACGCTTCCAATGGCACCAGTATGAGGTCCAAATTCATCAGGAGTCCACGGGAATCGTCGAAACAATATGACGTCCAGAATCTGTTTTGGTGCTGCGCCACCGTATTTCGGTCTTTGGGCCATGTATCGTGTTGGAGCCCAATAGGGGCGCGTCCAGGGGGTCTTGCACGCCCCTAACTCTATATATCAGTAGCCGTCACCCAAATTAGGGTTTGGGTTTTGCTTAGATTAATTCTGTCCGTTGACGATCGCCGTTCATCGGTTTGTGAAACCCCAACTCGTGTGCTTAATCATTCATCTGCGCAGTTTGTCCCAAAATTCAGAGCTGCGTTCTTTCGAGTTCTTGCTTGTGTTCTTCGTTTCGCAGGCAAGGATTAGCCTTCTTGGCGAGGTCGACCGGTTGGAGACACGGTTGATAACCTGAGGAACGTCGGTGCTAAGGTTTGCGGGGTTGGTCCTTTCGATCCGAAGCCGGATCGGTGTGTCGAGTTCCACCAAAACGAAAGTTATCATAACTTGACGGAAGATCGGGCATCACGTCCCCATCACAAACTCTGTCATTAGTCTTATGAAGTCAGCATCTTAATTTTTAAAATATGATAAAAAAAAAAGATGACAAGCTAGGCGTTCATGAGTAGAAGTTCCATCCATTGTAAACTCGGACAATGTACAAAATACGACACAAAGAGTTTACAAAAAATGTTGGTCGTAATGCTCGGTCACACACAACGCATGCTCATAAAGATCAACAATACTCTATCATGCATATCACGGCGTGCACAATGTCAAGGTAGAGCCCGCCACAAGGCAAAAATGTTACTTTTATGTCCTTGGAAGCCCTGGCCTCTAGTTTCAGTTTCACTTGCTGTTCATCCACATATTCAGAATCGGATTTGGCATGCTCATCATCCTACTGATATACAGCATTATTAGCTTTCAAACCAAGTGTGGAATAATAGAACTGCCGAGTAGGGCTCAAATAAAAAATAAAAACTTCGGAATGGCCCTTCCATTCCATCTTGCTTCATGCCCATCATAATAAAGCTCAATCTAGGCAGGCGAGAATGCATTGACAACACTAGCGTTCACACAACCAAAGTAATCACTTACACTTGTATATTAATGGAATGGCTAGCACTTACACTAGGTGGATACATCATGGGGAACCATTGGAGGTTATACTATATGAAAATGAGGGCCTTGGCGATGAACCGGACTAGTATCAATGATGATCTTTGCGTGAGTGTGGATGAAGAAGGCCATGATGATGGAATTTATGATATGGTGCACGAGGGAATTGTATACGGCTGAAGATGAAGGTAAAAAGAAAAAGGTCTATGTTTGCAATTATATTGGAAGAGATGAAGCAAACAACTCAAAGGCGATAAGGTTGGCATCTCCACCGACGAGGACGAAGTTTTTCCTCCGGTTTTAAGCCCCATTTTTTTCTCTCGAAAAAATAGAGTAGCCAATAAGATACGACTATGATAGGGAGCTGCTAAACCATTACTTCCTAGCAGCTTCATGTGTACAATTTAAAATGACAAAGCATATCCAAGAGTTTGCTAAACTAGTTTGCCATCCTTGGATTTTTGCAAACGAAAAAAAAAAAAACTTGGCTCCAACGAGAAGAGGTAGTTCTTGGGCGGCCCATCCCGTCGTACATGGGAACGAACCGATGAGAAGAGGTAAAGGAAGGGTGGAAATATAATTTTTGTTTCACTCTCGGGGCTCTCGATGCAAGTTTGCTAGAGTGGGAAGTTTGTAGATCTGGGATTGGTTTAGTTAGTGGAAAATGAAATGCGCTTTGGGATTAGATTCGGCGTTTACGCTAAAGAAGATGTGCCTTCAAACAACGCTAGATCCCTTTGTGCTTCTTGGGACTCCTCATCCTTTTATAATCTCCAGCGTGGGTCTTTGGGTTTGTACCTAGGATCAATCATCGGAAAAAGGATTTTAAGGCGACAAAATTATTGAGCAATGTTGTACAAGCAAGATAGCAAACCATTCAAAGAAAACCCTTCAAAAAAAGGAAGGATAATGTTACAATCTAGATTTCGGTGCTTACCCAAGAAGATATGCTTCATGACGGACCGGATGCAACCACCAAAAAAGAAAAGATGTGCTTCCCCGACGGACCCCGGATCCGCAACCACCAAAAAAAAAAAAAAAACTTACGTATTTCTTTGTTTCTAGAACCACATGAAAAACCATATCTAGATGCATGGATGTGATAAAGAGGTGCTTTTGCCGGGGATGGAGATGAAGGCGGCAGTCCCACGTGTCGGACCGCTCTCTACTCTTGTTTGCTTGAGATGAGTTTGGAAAGTCGGGGACGGAGAAGAGGTGAGAAGAGTACTACTAGTACAGTATAGGTGTAGTATGGGAGAAGGAACAAGGAAGAGACGAGAGAGAGTGAGAGCTGCGAGAGAAAAGCGCCCATAGTAGCACTATAAAGGAATCCGAGGTGGCAACTGTAGAGTGTTCGATGCAGACACCTGTTGGTAATTTTTAACGCACACAGATAAATCCGCAAGCGCACAGAAAGTACCGTTGTATCTTTCACCCGGAGTATAGCAATTTGAGAAAAATATTTGATGAATCGTCTATAGAACCACGCATGGCCTAAAAAGCTTCGAATGCCTTTCACATTCGTGGGGGTGGAAGTTGTTCAATGACCTCTATTTTTGCTTTGTCCACTCCTATCCCACGGCGCGGACACTTTGTGTCCAAGGACTATTCCTTCTGAACCATAAAATGGCATTTTTCCCGATTCGAGGACTAAGTCCTTTCTTCGCATCGTCGTAAGACTTTTTCTAAATTCTCTAGACAATCGGTGAAGGTTTTGCCATAGGCGGTGAAATCGTCCATGAACACCTCCATGATTTTTCGATCATGTCGGGAGAAGATAGACATCATGCACCGTTGGAAAGCGGTGGAGCATTGCATAAACCGAAGCGACATACGTCGGTATGCGTAAGTTCCATAGGGGCATGTGAAGGTAGTCTTACTTTGGTCATCGGGGTGGATCGGGATTTGGTGATATCGGAATACCCGTCAAAGGAAACAAAAGAAGGAGTGGTTCGCAAGGCGTTCTAA
Source organism: Hyparrhenia diplandra (assembly GCA_015847255.1). Taxonomy (NCBI): domain Eukaryota; kingdom Viridiplantae; phylum Streptophyta; class Magnoliopsida; order Poales; family Poaceae; genus Hyparrhenia; species Hyparrhenia diplandra. The sequence goes on from JADLZK010010339.1 coordinate 105,189, forward strand.
CATTTCGTCAATGAGCGGTAATGGGAAATGGTCCTTCTTAGTGGCCTTGTTAAGTTTCCGGTAATCTATGCACATCCGCCACCCCGTGATAGTTCATTGAGGGATAAGTTCGTTCTTTTCATTCTCAACGGCTGTCATCATACCTTTCTTTCTAAGACGACACGGACGGGGGCTAACCCACTCGCTATGTGGCACGGGATAGATAATCCCGGCGTGCAAGAGTCGAGGACCTCTTTCTTAACAACCTCCCGCATAGCATTGTTAAGTCTCATTTGGGGTTCCCTAGATGGTGAAGAGTCGGATTGGTGGGGATTCTATGAGTGCGAGCAAGGGGCTAATCCCTTTTAGGTCCTCGGCGAGTAGCCTATGACCGATTTATGTCTTTCTAGCACGGCGACAAGTTTTTGGGTTTCTTCTTGGGAGAGTTTGTCACTTATGATGACGGGGAGTTTCAGGGGTTATTATCTAGAAAGACATATCTTAGGCGGGAGGAAGGTCCTTAAGCTCGATAGGTGGTTTTGATGGCACTTGATTCGTCTAGCTTAATGGGTTACGCCCGGCTCTTCTTCTTCTTGAATAAAGTTTTCAACGTCTAGAGTTGGTTCGGTCAAGTCTTCTAGGTAGGCCATCATAACATCCTCCATAGGGTCTCGTTTGGGTTTGGGTTCTACTATCGCATTGTGTGAGCGTGAAAGCGGGACATCGATAGAAGAATTTCCTAATTTCAGGTTTAAGAGGCCTTGTTTTGGTCTTCCTTGAAAGAGCGTCCCTAGTGGTAAACCAACTAGGAGGGAAGTGTCTGAAATGTCATAGATATGAAAATCCAGACGGTATTCAAAGTCTCTTATACGTAAATCAAGGGGCCTCAAAATCCCATTACTCTCAAGAATAACTCCTGAAGGGATTTTTAAAAGCTTATGGGATGGGATTAAAGGCTCATTGGAGAAAAGTTTTTCAGCCAAAGTTTTTGAAATAATATTCATCCCAACAGTTGAACAATAATGAGCCTCCATGATGGTGCCCTTAAGGACACAAGGTAGAATATCAGATGGGGCAATGATTCGAGCTACCTCGTTGGATAGATTGCTTTCTACCAACCATTCATGACTCATGATAGCAGAGAGTCCTTTCATGTGTTCTATTTGGAAGGACTCATCATCCGGAGTTGGTGCGGATCGCGACCTTTGGAGGTCTCACTTGAAGGGGAAAGTTCGAGGCATTTCCAAAATCTTCAAAAGATCTTCCTTGAATTCAAAGGGAAATGAAGAGGGATGTGGTTCGTCATCCTCAACATTATGGTGTGTTCCCTTAGTGGGAGGTTCTACGACAACCGGATCGTGGGGAAAGGGTTGAAGGGGTTTGATTCGGTTTGCGAGTGCCTCCTCTTTTTGGTCGGGGACTTGACTCTATTATTTCTTGAGGGGATTCATCATATATATTGGTGTAAGGGGTGTTTTCAAAAATTCTTTCAAGAATGGCCTTCCCCTCACTAATGGTCATGTGTTTAAATGAGCCTCGGAAGAAATGTCAAGGTGGAGAGCGGTTTCTTTGGTAAGACCAAGGTGAAAGTGGGTCAGAAGGATGTGGTCCGGCAAAGAGAGGTTTGGGCCTGTATTTATAAGATTTGTGAACCTAGCCCGAGGCTGCTCCTAAGGTCTCCTTCTCCTTTTTGTCGAAAGCTAAGAATTTCTAAACGAAGGGCAGCAACTTGGGAATGCGGGAAGAAAGCAAGACAAAACTTATCCCGGTTCGTCCCAATTCCCATGTACTCCACCAACGGTGTGAGCGTACCATTGTTTCGCTCTTCCCAAAAGGGAGAATGGAAACAATTTCCATTTGAGGGTCTCATGCGCCATGCCATCAATATGAAGGCAAGAACACAAATGCTCAAATTCTCGAAGGTGAGTGTAAGGATTTTCATCTTCGTGCCCGAGAGAAGGGTTGGTCCTTGACCATGGCTATAAAGCCAGGACGGAGTTTATATCCGAAGGCGTGATTGGTTTTGATGATTGTGGTGGCTCTAAGGACTCGCCCTTTGGTGCGGAAAACTTATTGATAGGAGTGGAATCCATTTGGTGGTGGTGGTTGATGGTAGGGGTGAGGTGAATGTGGTGATGGTAAAATAAAAAGGATACATGGGCGACTTGATTCGATCCTAGAACAGCTACCGTTCCGAAGAAGCGGCGCTTTAAAAGCTTGTTGGTAATTTTTAACGCACACGGATAAATCCATAGCGCCGCGGGAAAGTACCGTTGTAGCTTTCACCGGAGTATTGAGGTATCGATTTCCACGGGGGAGAAGTGACTAGAAAAGGATCAAGTACGTCCAAGAGATAAGAAAGAATAATATTTTTGTAGGTAGAGAGGGGTTCTCTAAGGTTTTCCCAAGATTACTAAATACCAACGTTCGGGCTTACTAAACCCTACTTACGGAGCGGCGGAACCTTTCCGATTCTCGAAGAGACTGAAACGGTAATCGGTCGGGGCCGCCAAAAGCTCTCTGAAAACACCAACCCGTGCGTGGTGGACTACAAAGGCCTGATCGGAGCTGTCACCCCGGGGCTACCACAACTATTCCGTAGGTTTTGGGCGCAAACTTCGGGTAATACACTAGCCTAGACACCACGTCTATGCTAATGATCACTAAACTAGCCCGGATCTGGACTAGAGCACTCGGTCGGCGGAGTTCAAAGTAAGTAAAATAAAGCAATATCTTGAATTAAGTCAAATAATAAACTTGGAAATACCACAAGATAACACGGGCGTTACTCAAATTGAGTTAGCTCCGTAGAGGTACAAAAGTTGAGGCGAAACCAACAAACCCGGCTTCTCCTCTTCTCTTCTCCTCTCACTCTCTTCCTCTTTTCTAAGTATACAACTAGGTGAGAGCCACCTAGAGGGACACTACTACTTGATATAAAATGTGGAAGTGATGCTCACAATGTAGAATGGTGTGTGTTACAAGGGAGGCAATGGCCTCTTTATATAGGGAAAGGAGGGAGAGAATGGAGGGCTACGCTTGCTTCTCTCTTGAAATTCAAACTCATGGGCATGCAACCGCCTCCTCCTTGGCGCCATACCCAAAATACCTTCATGCAAGCCTTCCTAGCCATGCAAGTGCACATGTCTTGGCGCCAATTTGATTCTCCTCACATGCAACCAAGCATTCTTGGCGGGAACCATATCTTCTACACATGCAACCATGTCTTTCCGAGGAGTTTTGGCGGGAATTCTTGGCGCATCCCGAAAAGCACTTTCATGCACCGCCTTCTCTCCTCCGGACACGGGTCAAGGCAAAAAGCGGCGGGTTCGGGCTCAGGGCCACGGGCGCCGCGGGTGTGCGGCGGCCGGCCCGAGTTTGGCCCGCCGCCGTGCCCGTCTTCCGTAGGTGGGCTGGTGGTCCATCATATGTTGCGTCCCCGAGGGTGCTTTGGCCTGGTTCGCGTTGGTTTTGGCCTGGTGGCATTCCCCTTGTCCAAAGCGCAGTTCTGATGTGCGCTTCTCTCTTTCTTTTGGCGTACTTTTACCTGTTTCCACGTTTATGCCTGCAAAACATATTTTCCTCGAATACAAGTGGAACTAGATTAATAGCAAAGGTTCATGTGGCGAAAGTACGTTATTCATCATGTTATATAACTAAGTTGGCGGTATAATTTGTATGATAAGGACCGCCAACAACACCATGGTCCCACGGTTAATGGAAAAGGGCGACTATAACTTGTGTGCTATTTTGAAATTTCAAACATTGTTTGGAGTAATAGGACTATGGGAGTATTAGGAATTTGGCCACGACATAAGTTTGTCCTACTCTATCCCAACTACCATCGTTTGGGCCCGCTTGTAATTTTATCTACTATCCATGTGATATCTTGTTTTGAAGAATTAATTAAAACAAATTTAATGGTGTAATCAAAATTTAATGCTCGGTGACACACAACAAGTACTCCTATCATGCATATCCCGATGTGCACAAGGTCAAGGTAGAGACCGGCACAAGACAAAAATGTTGCTTTTATGTCCTTGGAAGCGGCTGAACATTAGTTTCGGTTTAAGCTAGTTGTGCATCCACATATTCAAAATCGCATTTGGCACGCCGTGTCCGAAATTCTATTTTTCGAGAACTTTGGCGTTTGTAATAAAGAAGTTGACAAATTCCACATCTCTCTTCCTGCCCTTGTAATCTACTTGATTACCCAGTTTCTTAAGGTGGCTTTGAAGACAAACAAGATATATGTTTTTCGTATCGGTATTTTTAAAATCTCGGCGGTCACCGATAAACAGGAATATCAGATATATCGGAAATTTATCGGCGATACAAAAAATACTTCCGGACCAAATTTATAAAAAATATTTATTTTGTTCAAAAAATCATGTACATCTATTCTATACCATTTTAGATAAAAAAACAAATGTAATTGCAAAAAGTACCAACTCAATGTGGTGAGCAAGAATAGCACCTTCAAAGACACGACTTCAAATAATATAGGTGCACTAGTCCACAACATAATTCAAGTCCCAAATATTAGTCCAAATATTACAAAAAAGATAGTCTAAAACATCACCACTAGTCCACAACATAGCAGAATCAGTAGAGGTCCACGGTTCCAAACATGCATAAAACTAGGATAGTACAGTCCTAGATATTACAAATTCCACAGTAGTGCCAAATATTATATAATATCAGTGCACAATCCAAAATACAACAAGTTGCACATGGCAAAATGAGTCCATATCGCACGGTACATTCATGTCAAATCACTGCATTTTAGCAAACAATATGTTAGAATTCATACACTAAAAAGGCCAAGTTGACATTTCAGCTACCATAGTTAGTCAATTGCATGCTAGAAGTGGAAGAAACGCACCTCACCTCTTCACTAGTACAAGTTCTTAACAGGGACTTTCTTCATCCTTTTCGATCTTGGACGAAGAGGGGAGGAGGTTGGCTGTACATTTGTCGTTGCCTTGCTCTTATGGCCAGCAGTGTCACCTCTACTACCGGTGTCATCAACCAGGTCAACCACAATGCCACTGCCTGAAGCCACACTATTGCCTTTAGCACTAGCCGAAGCACGAGCTCCATCACCGACCATTGTACTAGTAACAAATTAAAAAGTCATGAATTAGCATAGGGCACCAAATTATACGTGTCACTCTCAAAGTTTTCAAGTGGAGCGTGCACCAAATTATTCTCTTTGTAATGAATTAGCATAGGGCCACTAATTGTTTGAAATTCATATTCATTCATATAGCAATAAAAGTACGCATTAAAAACCCGAAGGAGAAGTGCCTAGGCAATAAGTTACATGTGGATTATATAGCGTAGAAGCAGTCTTTCTATGTGATGCAAAACAAACTTTAGCGCCTTGGAGCCAAAGCTCCGAGTTTCGGCTAGCAAACAAAGCTCCAAAGTGTACACATCCACATATAGCTAAACAACTAGCCAAAGAATCTGTCAACCATTTTTAATTTTCCCTAAATCAAACTAATGAGATGTCATCGGCTGTATGCAAGCTAGAAGTGTTGCAATGTATATATGCAGCAGCTTTTGCATCATCAATCAATATGGTTACACAGTAGCATGCATATGCATGTTAGCCATTAAAAGGATCGATAGCATGCAAGACATCTGAATTTGAAGATCCCTACGACTCAATCAATATGCTTACGGTAGTATTAATATAACACACACACATCTGAATTTGAGCATCCCTACGACTCTACACACATCCGAGATTGAGGATGCAAACCTTCGAGAATGGTTGGATGCCGGCAAGTGCGAGGGGGAAGGAGCCGCCGCCGGCGTTGGGCAACCAACGACGCGTCTGCGGTTGGAGCTGATGGGCGGGGCGGCGCCTCGCCCGGCCGGAGCAACGGGGAGGGCACCACCTCGGCGCCCGCGGCGGAGTCTGGGCGGGCGGGCGGCGGCGGGGACAGGCTGCCGGTCTTTGTCGCGTCGTCGGCGTGGGCGAGAGCGGGCGGGACGGCGAGCCGGGCAGCGGCGTCAGCGGGGGCTGGCCGCCGGTGCTCCGCGTGGAGCGGGGCGGGGCCGCCCGGAGCTGCCTGTCCGCGTCCGTTGGAGCGGCGGCGGCGCTGTGCTATGTTCTCTCTCTCTTTTTTTTTTTATAAAAGGTGGCAGCTGGTTGGGAGTGAATGAGTGAGCTTCTAGGGTTATTTGGGGGCTTTTATTTGGTGGCAACAATGTTGGCGGGCTTCTATAATATTTGGGCCCAAATTTTGGCGCCCACAGTTTCAAAATTCCAAAATTTTTAGGTGGTAGGATCAATATACGGACCCTAGCGGTAGACGCGATATTTCGAAATTACGGAAATTTCGGCCCGAAATTTTTTCAGATGCTTCACCCTTTTTGACCCGGCTTCAAAGATACGCAAATGAAACAAACAAAAAATGCGGAGCTGAACACCGCAAAAGCGTAGTGACAACGATTGCACAATTTGACTAAATAAACTTTCATTCGGACATAATTCGGATTACACATAAACAAATTCAATTCATAAATATCAACAAATATCACCTACATTTGAGCATGTTAAAAAATCTCTTCAAGCAATATAAGCTAGAAACTAATTGTGGAATGTAAGGTACTTATAAATTTTTGATCCAAATGTTAGTTACCTTCACATAGAGCTTTTGGAGGGTAGGGGAAACATTTCGGAAGACTAACAACATCGTTAATGTCGGGAGATGGCATGCACACAACCAAAACTTTAATAGTTCCCATCGAGATGACATTCTTGGGAGCGCAACTCCGCCCGTGCCGCCATGGTCGCCGGGCGAGCATCTCATCGCTAACCCTCGGCGAGCTCTCATCTAAATTTCTAATAATTATATTACAGCTCAACACGGGGAAACAAACACATGTTGCAAATTAAAGCGAGAACCGATGTTTACACAACAAGTATGACAACGAAAACCAAATAAAGCTAGTTTAGGGACATCTTGCACATCCTAATGAAGGCGTATGCCGCTAAAGCTGCTCAATTTGAGCGGCAAGAGTATGAACTCAAAACGGAGGCGGCACCGCGGCGGCGATTGCGGTTTCGACAACGCCGCCCGCGCCCTCGTGGGTCATGCATTCTTCCGGCCGCATACCGCGAGCGTGTTTGTCGTCGACGCCGCAGCTCTACACCGTTGAAGCGGTAGGGACACGAATCAAGGTTGGGTTGAGGGACACAACCGCTTTGAGGTCCTGGGCCAAAATACGGGCTTTCGGCAGAGATGGTTCGCCCCACTGCCGTCGGGTTGCGGGCGCCACTGATTCCATGGAGCAGCGCCCGGCGCTTCTTGGTCCGTGGGGTTCCGACCATACAACGGCATCGCCAAGAAGTAAGCCGCGCCCGGGTCCCAAGATCGCGGCTCTCGAGGAGCTCCGGCCCTTTGGGATCCCACGGCGCGCATTGTCATCTTCACCATCCCCTCGTAGCATATGGCCTCCGGATGCTCGGCCTTGAGGAAGCGCCGCTGCGAGCTCCCAGGGGAACTCTTTGTTTAGCAAGGGCGGCGCAGCCGGTGAGACGAATCCGGCGGGGCGACACGAGGCGGATCGCCTCCTTGGTGTCGGTGTGCTGCCGGAACTTGCCGCGAGACACGACGAAGCTCCATGTACATTGCATCGGCAACTTGTTCCTTCTGCTGGAGGCAGCGCTGGAGGATCTCCTGCTCGAGCAGGTCCTCCGGCAGCTGCAACAGCAAGCACGTCATCGCGGCATGCCGCCATCGCGCCCTTCTTCTTCTCCTTCATCGCCTTGGGGGGGGTGGGGGGGCGAGGGCGGGGAGGAGTGGCGAGCGGCGGTGCGCGTTGTGGGGATAATAACAAGGAGTGGAAATCGAGTGGAGAGGAGTGAACTAGTAGTGAAGACAGTGCGGACGGGGTTAGACACAGACATGATGGACCCAGGGCACCTATTTTGATATTTCACTGCACTTGGAGTGTTGGTTACCGGCGAAAGGACACAAAACTGTCTCCACTCCTTCAAGATCTACCACGGCAGACCATAATGGTAAGCGCCCAATTGTGGAGTCCAACAAGGACAACTCTTCCCGTCCTCGAATACTAGCATCAAGGAGGAGAATGTATTATGACTTATTTAGATTGTGTGAGCGATGAACCGTCGGTGTTCTCAGGCCGTCTGTTGCTTGGGTATAGTATATGTTGGTGTTCGTCTCTTTCTTTATATTATCTATATATATAATGTCCTAATCTACCTTTATGGAATATTGTAAATATTATGTTTGCCTATATGCTTCAATGTTGATGCAGTTTGATTTCTTATCATAAGTGTTCATATGCATGCATGAGATGAATGATAGTCATATGCATGTCTTTAGCGTGTCTTGTACCATTTGATGGTTATTTTTTTGTCACCCGATGTGACTATTATTTTTTTTTATTTTGGTTTCATTGGTCATATGTATGGTTTCAAAGGGTAGACCTATTCGAATCTGCGTTTATCGTTTACGTACTCCCAAGAGTAGTTACTCCCGCCTCAATAAACCACGTTGCACATGTGTTTATACTTGTTTTATCGGTTTGATGAGATACAGGTGGGACGTCGTCCCCCAGGTCATGTTTTTTTTTTGTTTATCAGTTTGAGTATGTTCAGATACTCATATTAACTTATGATCTAGATTTTACTACGCGAAATTTTTTTGAAGGAACCCATTGTTGGTATTTGATAAGCCTACAGAAATATTTATAATAATCCGCAAGTGAATGGATACTGGTGAGCATTTCACCCAGGAGAGGGTTTTAAATATCGAATCCACAGGGAGGATTGTGTGAGGAATAACTGAAGCATATAACTAATCCCTGAGCATCAATCAAGGATGGGAGAGGATAAAGAGGTAAGAAGATTCCTATGGTTGTCTAGGTCTCATTCTTGTAAGTTATGTTGATATTGATCTTAAAGGGACGTACTCAAGGGAACGTAAGGGTGAAACTTATTATTCCCCCAGCAACATTGTCCTACGTGTCCTATCCAACGGGAAGTGGAATCCAAAGGAATCAATGGTACTGTCACTACCATGATCTACCACGCTCCGGAAGGTAGGGTGCATTCATAAGTAATTTCGATCTAGGCACCACGCCTACACCTAAGTAAACCCCTCTAATCTATAGATTCCCACAAATTAAAGTACTCAAAGAGTTATGAACATTAAGAATAATACTAACACTGAAGATAATATGATACTTACTCAAACAAGAAGTTGATCCACCATAGAAGTCTCAGGATCAGGTGCCATAAAGCCTTTGATCCCAGAGGTACAAGCGTAGAGGAGTCACCGACATGTCCGGTGCTTCCCCTTCTTCTCCTCCACTCACTCTTTTGCTCTCAAGAATAGATCTAGAACTCTAATTAAGTCTCTTTGATCTAATCTCTCAACTTGATATTCACTCTTGATTAGATCTAATTAGATCTAATCTACTTCTAATTACATGTCTAATTCTATTTCACTAATCCCTTAGAGAGAGTTGATCCTTACAAGGGACCCCTCTACAACTAAGAGTTAATGAGATAGAATGAGATAGTTATGAATTAGGGTTTAGCCCTGGGGGCAGGGGGTCTTCTTATATAGGCCTTGGCGATGAACGTGAACCCTTGGATCAAACCGACCTTGGCAACGGTGTAGATACAACCTCAAAGTCGGTAGTAAACCGACCTAGAAAGGAGAGGATGACATGTGGGACCCACCTGGCGGCCGGCCTAGTTGGCACTGGCGGCCGCCAGGGTGGCATGCCACCTCGGCCTCTGGCTCCTTCTGGTGTTCTCGGTACCTTCTAGAATGTTTTAGTTCACTTTTCGGGTTGAGTTGCTTCACGGTCAAGTCTGGTCATCATATGTCTTGTATATTCCGAAACTTTCTCCATCTTTCTCTGCATTTGTCTATTAAGTCCCTGAAAGTATATAAATCACCAAAACTCGTGAAATTATGTTAGTTAAACCCCTAAACTTATGTTTATATTCATTTTAAACCTTTATTCATGTTTAATTGACTAGTAATTTTATGCTATAACAGTGTCAACAAGCTCCCCAAGCTTACCCTTTGCTAGTCCCTAGCAAAGCCAAACTTTAGCAAAGGATCGGGGAGTTCTTTGCAACGCTTTCACACCTTAAAAATACACATGCTTTCAAACAAAATTTCTCTCGGATAGGAATAAAATTTTGATAGCTTTTAACTTATATTACCTTTGACCATGGAGCTTATAGCTTTTTCTTTGATCTTGGGCAATTGAAAGATAGAACAATTGAGTCAAGCACCATATCTCAAACTCTTTGTTCAACTGTCCTTAGGAGTTTTGCAAGTTTTCAAAATAAAACTCAAAGTTCCCAGTATGACTCTCTCTAATCTTTCATTTGTGGTATTTGTGGATCCTCTCTAAGGCAATAAAGTAGTGTTGCCTTTCTCTCATAGTGTGTAGCATTTTTGGCTAAGGCAATAGCGTACTATGCCTTCTTCTCTCTCACCCTATACTAAGGCTTATATCCGGAGCTCATAGGTGGGAGAAGATTAAATCTACTTACTAAGCATATATTGTAAATTCAAGCAATGGATCCAAAGTTACAAGTCACACTGATCAAGTGGTGCATGTGTATGGTGGATAGAATATAGATGGTAAGGAATGTAGTAAAGTATGTAGTGAAGTGAATAGAATAGATGAGGGAAATCTTACTTTTTGCTCCTTGAAAAATCTTCTCTCTTTTGGAAACTTTATAGAGAACCTGGGTTGTATCTTTTTTTTTTCTTTATTTTTCTAGAGAGGTGGGTTCTACTCACCCTCGGACTTGTGTCCATTATTTCCTCTCTTTAAAGATGTGGGTTCTACTCACCCTCGGACACTTGTCCATTTTTCATCTTTATTATTTTTAGAGATGTGGGCTCTACTCGCCCTCGAACACTTGTTCATTTTTCATCTCTTTTATTTAGGGAGGTAGGCTCTACTCGCCCGTAGGACTTTTGTCCATTTTTCATCCCCCCTTTTCTCTTTTTTTTTTTTTTTTTCTCTTTTTCTCTTTCTCTTTTTTTTTTATTCAACAACCCAGATCTCTTTTTCAATAACTTTTTGAGAGGTAAATATAATGGAGCTTTTGTAAGATATTGGCTAGCAATGAATGAGTGATAATGGTATATATATGGTGGATGCGTACTTCCATAGAAATAGCATATATGGAGTCGAATAGAGTGGAATGTTGGTGGAGTGTACATGATCAGCATGACAAGTTTCTAAGGGTCGACAAAGATTGAACAAACTCAATGCAAAGCAAGCAGCCTATATATATCAAAAGTGTTTTTCTAATCTAGGGAGCATGTATATATGGCTGTGGTAGGAGGTTCAACACTCTGTCACACAGGAACTTATCATGTGCACTTTTAAATTTCAAAATAAATCTCCAGAAATCTAGTATTACTAAGAGTAAGATCAATAGCAGCTCAAACTCTCATATATCATATCCGTCAATTACCTAGACTTTAGAGCAAGCAATTTGCAACCCATAGGTTTCAGGTTCAAAGTGAATCTCAAGTCAAAGCAGTTTTGCATTTTTAAAGCTCAAGAGAAATTAAGCTTGAAAGCTAGGTGCTTGAAAAGGAATTATCTGCGGGAGCAACTATTCATCATTTCCATGCATGAGACTTATCCTTAGAGATTATTTTATGTAGGTGAAAACGAAAACTTCTTGTACACTCTCTAAACTTATTTATTTATTCATACTTTAAAGATCACACTGTACTAAAGACTCTTTAAACGACTAGACTCTATAAAACTAACTTCTTAAGAAACTCTAATAGCAAACCAAATATTTAGCTAATAATATATATATAGATAGTAGTAAAGATACTTATCGTGATAACCGGGGGTGCTCTCCCCAAAAGCTGGATTGAAGTGACGGGTTTATTGTGGAAGTTGAAGTAGACGATGAACGAGGATATCGCCCTATCATGTTTCTCTCCTTTAAATCCTGCTTTGAACTCAAATAGACAACAAAGCTAGTGGAACTTGATTAAGCGTTAGTGGTTTGCCACATAGACTTCATGTGTCTAAAGATTTTCAAGATTAATCATGATTATTCCATATAGCAAGATTTCTTTTCTAAATATTTTTGGAGTTTTATAATTTTATATGCATGCAAAGAACTATAATGCAAATGCAACTAGATGAATGCATAATTATTTTTTTTGTGCCACCACGGTGAATATCCTTATGGGTTGTTACACACCTCAAGATTATTCACATGGGGCTTTAAAATTTTTCAATGCGGTGCTAATGCATAAATGTAGATATGCTAAAGGAAAAATGATTATGCAATGCAAGGAAATAAATATGCTAATGCAAAATGCAAATAGATAAATATGATATGCAATTAAAGATGCAATGCTAAGAATTAAATATGGATAACTACCGAGTTACCTTTCGGCGAGGGTTCAATGTTTTAAGTCCTTTGAACAAGACTTCTTACCTTATTCACTCCTTAAGTGTATTATCTCGATATTGGTGCTGCGTCTCACGAGATAATGATCTCTAAGGATGGCATCACCCATGTTGCTTGCATGTCCCATGGTTTGAAGTGAAGCTTTGATAGTGGAAGCGAGCAACATCTTGTTTAGTGTGCGTGCTTTGTGGGTCAGGACATTTCCTTGTAGAATTTTGGGAGAGTGAGATACTCCTCCCACGTTGTGCTCGAAGTATGTCCTGTTTACAAAGACAAAGTAGAGATCAAGTGCAGGGGCTCTGTTGATGGGAAAACACCAACAGAACCAAAACCTTATTCGTTCTTCTCTAACCTTAGGCACATTAAACAAAGCAGAGTTGATGTTTAACTATTTCATTTATGATGAGGGTGACAAGGTCACAAGATATAGCATTATCGATTTAATGATTATGATTATCTTGCAAAGTAGGATGAGCAACATATTAATTCACATGAATGGGGGATTATGAGATCAAGAGAGTGGCGAGTTAGGAACAAAGAATTAAACATGTGAAACTAAACGGGATGGATAAGGTTAACTCTAACATGTTTAATTCTTTTTTATTTATGAACATGCCAAAATTAAGGAAACACTTAGTTAATGATAGCTTACCTCAAGATGTTACCTTTTATTAGAGTGTGGCGACCTTTGTAACAACTTGTGGTAGTTATTACCTTTTGCTCGAGAGCTTTCCTCATTTGGCCTTTTGTATATCTTGCTCCTAACTTGTCTTCTTTATTGCATCATCCTTTCTTTCTTCTCCTTTGAATTGTGTAGGACCTTCTTGCTCCTCTCATGATTTTATTCCTGCAGTATTAGTAGTTAAAGACACATACCCGAAGGAATATACAAGTAATTTTAAACAAGGGTAGATTTGTCATGGAGCTAAAGGTATCTTCTATTCTACAAAGGGTTTTAGATGTTTATTTTAACATGTGCTCACTATTACTTTTTCTCTAATGGGAAATCTTAAGATTGATTTTGATGTATGATATTTATAAACATTCAATCTTAGAGAGACAAAATAATAGTGAGTAGGGGGATTGCAAACCAGCATGTCAGAGTGACGGTAGCTTCAGAAGAGGAAGAGTAATGTCAGATCTTTAGGGGAGTGGACCTTCCTCCCCCATGCTCGAGCCTTCTTGACACTTGGCACATTAAGTGTAAATGCTAAACCATCCCTATTTGTGTGTTGCAATCACCATGTCCTTAGATGTTGTTCGTCCCTTTTTTTTTCTGCAAGGTTAGTGACCAAAAATACACGAAGGGAACTTGTCCTAGGAACATATTGTTGTTTTCTTTTAGCATGAGCCTTTATGTACTCAGATTTTATTTTTAGAACATAAGACAAAAGTTTTATATTCATTTACCTGTCCTTGGTGTCCTCGTGGCCCATTGCTTTGTCCATCTACTTTTGTTGAGTGTTTACTTTTCATGATCGTGGTGTATGGCACTCTTCTTCATAGAATAGACATAACATAGATTCCTTTTTCTACAAAATGTTAGTGGACACATACCCGAGGGAGTATATAACATGGTTGAAACAGGGGCTGTTATCTAAAGTTCATAAGATCGTATCTATGCTAATGAAAAGATGGTTCTTTGATTACTCTTAGCACAGATTTTAATTATCATATCTTATATTACATTTTTGTTTGCTACTTCATTCTAGCATAAGGATCAAGGTAAAGCTAAATTATGGCAAAAGACTGAGTGAATGATTTGAGACTTACAGTTCTTCCATTAATGATGAATGAACCGTGTCTTTTGCACAAGGTTTGGAGTTCATCTTATGCCTTGCTTCATCTTTGATCTGAATTCATTTCTTTGACTTACCCGAATTGGTTTTGAAAGTTTCCTGCAAGGGTTAGTCCAAGAAAATATACCAATGTCTACACAAGTAATATTTAGTTCAATAACCAAACTAGACTCCATGTCTAATTTAATTAAGGAAGGCATTTCAACCTAAGCACCACGCTTAATTTAAAAGCCTTTGAAAATACCCTACATGCATATAGAGTGATTTCAAACTAAAGCATACTATAATAAACAAAGGGTAACATGAAAGCATTATATTTACTCAAATGGAGATGAAATAATGTAGTAACTTGAGCATATCTTAAAGGTAGAGACAACCAAGATAAGGTAGCAACATGGCAAGATATATATAAATGATTTAATGTTGCTCAATGATTGGTTTGGACATACCTTTATATTGTCATCCTTCGTTCTCTTTGTTATAGACCTGAAATGGTTAGTAGCAAAAATACCCGAAGGAATATTCTTATAATTATATCTCTATGCTCACTACACAAGGGGGTGTTATAGCAAAAGATCTATACTTATATTACTTCCCCTAGAGTGCTTGTTTTAGGACAAAAAGCTTGTCCTTGGGAAACCTTCAAATATGATTCAAGATGATGAAGAGGTTTTCCCTTAAATCACCAATCTCAACTTTTCAAGCCAATAAGATTAACAACCACCCTTTCTAAAATATTATGAACAATTATCACAAGGGGGTTTGAGATCTTGTAGGCGGCAAGATTAGAGATGGCAATTAATTCAGGAGTTTGCTCACATGGGCAAGGATTAGATAGAAAATTTAGGATGTAACTCTTATGCTCATGGATGTTCTCCAACTATGGATAATGCTCTTTCTGGTCTTCCTTAGATCTTTCATAATGTCTATACTTGGGCTTTCTAAGATCGTAGGTAGACTCAAGAAAAGAACACTAGAGGATTCAATGGGATCAAGGATGAGGTTAAATATGGTTTAGATAAGTTATCTAATCTGGAGTAGAAGGAAAGAGACATGAATGGATTCTAGATAGCTTTGCTCTCCTTCTATGGCATTGTTAGATATGCCATCCTTGGGCTCCCAACGTCCTTTGTAAGAATAAAGATGCTTTCTAAGAGACTCTTCTCTAAGAGAATTTGGTTTATAGGTACTCAAAGGTCTCCTATGAAGCTAGAAGTTTATCTCCCAAAATCATCACCATAAAGGAATCAAGGGTAGAATTACTTCTTCCCTTGGAGGTGTTTAGAATATGGATGATTTAGGATTGGTAGCTAATCAAAGGATTGGAAAGATTATGATCTGGCTATCAAAAACTTCTTCTATGATCTAGAGGATGATTCCTTTTCTTCCTTTCGGTGTTCATAAAAATTCTAAGAAATGGATCACACCTGCTGAGTCTATCAAGGATAAACCTTGCTTAGAAAAGGAAAGAAAAGTTCCTCCAGAAAACTGCATGATGGTCATGCCAACAACTTTTCTAGGATGAGATCCAAATACATTATCCTTTGTAAAGGATAGGATCTGGCCTGAGGTTAACTTCAGAATTCCCTCCTATAATGGGTTATTTCATGATCATTTAGCTCAACCGTAGACACAGCTCATGGCCAAGGGATAGGTTCTATAGATTCTAGTGGCCTGAACTTGTGCTTATGGAATGCAGTATAAAGATAGATGTGGAATCCAAGGATCCCAAAAAGATATAAAAAGAAAAGAAAATATAAAAAGAAAGACTACACTAAGATATGGTACAAGATTAGTTATGTTCAATGTTTTCTCGGCAACCATTCCTCCCGACAACGGCTTTAAATGCTTGTTGGTATTTGATAAGCCTACAGAAATATTTATAATAATCCTAAGTTTAACGGATCTTGGTGAGCATTTCACCCAGGAGAGGGTTTTAAATATCGAATCCACAGGGAGGATTGTGTGAGGAATAACTGAAGCATATAACTAATCCCTAAGCATCAATCAAGGATGGGAGAGGATAAAGAGGTAAGAAGATTCCTATGGTTGTCTAGGTCTCATTCTTGTAAGTTATGTTGATATTGATCTTAAAGGGACGTACTCAAGGGAACGTAAGGGTGAAACTTATTATTCCCCCAGCAACATTGTCCTACGTGTCCTATCCAACGGGAAGTGGAATCCAAAGGAATCAATGGTACTGTCACTACCATGATCTACCACGCTCCGGAAGGTAGGGTGCATTCATAAGTAATTTTGATCTAGGCACCACGCCTACACCTAAGTAAACCCCTCTAATCTATCCCACAGATTAAAGTACTCAAAGAGTTATGAACATTAAGAATAATACTAACACTGAAGATAATATGATACTTACTCAAACAAGAAATTGATCCACCATAGAAGTCTCAGGATCAGGTGCCATAAAGCCTTTGATCCCAGAGGTACAAGCGTAGAGGAGTCACCGACATGTCCGTGCTTCCCCTTCTTCTCCTCCACTCACTCTTTAGCTCTCAAGAATAGATCTAGAACTCTAATTAAGTCTCTTTGATCTAATCTCTCAACTTGATATTCACTCTTGATTGGATCTAATTAGATCTAATCTACTTCTAATTACATGTTTAATTCTACTTCACTAATCCCTTAGAGAGAGTTGATCCTTACAAGGGACCCCTCTACAACTAAGAGTTAATGAGATAGAATGAGATAGTTATGAATTAGGGTTTAGCCCTGGGGGCAGGGGGTCTTCTTATATAGGCCTTGGCGATGAACGTGAACCCTTGGATCAAACCGACCTTGGCAACGGTGTAGATACAACCTCAAAGTCGGTAGTAAACCGACCTAGAAAGGAGAGGATGACATGTGGGACCCACCTGGCGGCCGGCCTAGTTGGCACTGGCAGCCGCCAGGGTGGCATGCCACCTCGGCCTCTGGCTCCTTCTGGTGTTCTCCGGTACCTTCTAGAATGTTTTAGTTCACTTTTCGGGTTGAGTTGCTTCACGGTCAAGTCCGGTCATCATATGTCTTGTATATTAGGAACTTTCTCCATCTTTTTCTGCATTTATCTATTAAGTCCCTGAAAGTATATAAATCACCAAAACTCATGGAATTATGTTAGTTAAACCCCTAAACTTATGTTTATATTCATTTTAAACCTTTATTCATGTTTAATTGACTAGTAATTTTATGCTATAATAGGTGTCAACACCCATATTTTTCATATATACAAATATATCACTATCTTGTTGTATATAAACAAAGTATATCCACATATTCTACGTATCCACCTACCCTAGATAGTCTAGTATGATCATATACTTAATCCCCATACACTCGGCTGACCTCACCATGATATCCAAAGTGGTGAGCCCCTCTTGTTTGAACTAACTAAAAATGTTATAACTCACAAACCAAAAAAATCAAATTAAATTCTGATTACGCCATTGAATTCCTTTTAATAAATCCTGCAAAAACAAGACCTCATATGGATATATTTCGATAAAATTATAGTTGGCCCCACCGATGATAGTTGGTAGTATAGATTAAAAAAAAAAAAAGAGAGAATGGTAAAAAGGGACAAACTCCATGAGACGGATGGTCAAACATGAAGTTCAAAATTTAAAAATGACAAACCCCATGAGACGGAGGGAGTAGTGATATTCTAACTCATCTCGGACACAAATAAAAACTAAATAAATATAGCTAGTTTTGGGGACGGACACATCTGGCGAAGGCGTGCATCGCTGCGACATCCAATTCCGGCGACCCGAAACGGATTACGAACTCAAGATCGATGCGGCCGGCGCCGTAGTATAGGATGACGGTTCCTCCGCCCCTGGTAGCGGTGGCGCACGCGCTTGCATCCTTCCGGCCATGCACGGGCGTGGGGATCGACGACGACGTCTTTGCTCCGCACCGTCGGGATGAACCAAGGTTGGGTTTGCGCGCAGCCTCGATGAGGTCCTCCCCGGGCCCAAGAACGCTTTCCGGCAGATTATGGTTCGCCCACCGGCCGTCGGGCTCTGGGGCGCCGCTGATTCCATGGAGCGGCGCCCGGCGCTCTTGGTCCGCGGGGTTCGACGGTACAGTAGCATCGCCAAGAAAGTAAGCCGCGCCCGAAGTCCACGGATAGCGGCTTTCCTGAGGAGCTCCGGCCCCTTGGGATCCCACGGCGCCGTCGTCATCCTCACCATCCCCTCGTAGCATATGGCCTCCGGACGATTGGCCTTGAAGAAGCGCCCCTGCAAGAGCTCCCAGGGAAACTTTGTGCATCGCCAGCTTAGCTGACGAATCCGACGGAGCGACACGAGTCGGATCGCCTCCTCGGTGTCGGTGTACTGCCGGAACTTGCGGCAGACGCGACGAAGATCCATGTACCTTACTTCTCGATACTCCTTCTTGCCGCTTGATGCGTCATTGGAGGATCTGCTGCCCGGCGGTTCCTCGGCGGCACCTGCAGAAGCATCGCCGTCGTCCACGGCATCTGCCGCCATCGCGTCTAGCGGTGTTGCCGGCCTCTTGCCCTTCATCTTCCTCGCTCTGCCCTCCTTGCCCTCTGGAGTAGCCGGCCTCTTGCCCTTCCGCACCGCAGCACGGGGAAACCGACGCTTCTACCACACGCAACCCCCCAGAAGCAATAATGAACCGCCCGGCCGGCCGCGCCGAGTCCCAATAAAAGTAAGGATGTTTTGGTCAAAAGCGGTTTGGGAATATAAAAATCATCATCAAAATACCCGTCATTGGCTTTTTGTGTTCTTGTAGAGCACGAGAGCTTCCACCACACGGCTCCTTAACTACAGACGCGTGTATAGGGCCTTGGTGTACATGCGAATCCTTGCATGCGAATCCTTTGCGTAATCCTACACACCTCGCTATAGGATAGGGCCCATGTCTGGCCTTGCATGCGAATCCTTTGCGTATGGCTCGCTGTAGGATAGGGCCCACGTCTGCCATTGTCGTTCCGTCCAATCCTTGGTGCAGGCCGTGCTCCCCCGGTTGCGGTGCCATCGCGCACCTGCACGGTGCTCGAACGGCGAGGCATCGGCGGGAAGACGACAACACGCAAGGGCGCCTACTACTCCCTACTGAGGCTCCTTTTTTTCGGCTTATTTCAGCTTATTCTCTCTCACGTAGAATACTATTAAATCAATTAAGCGGCTCGGCTATATTTCGGGCGCCTGAAAAAAATAGTGTACGATACTCCCTCCATCTCAAAATAATTCACCATATTGACTCTAAGACATCATGTTTGACCGCTTCGTCTTATTCAAATTATTTATACAATTTAGGAAATAAATAAATTAT
This sequence comes from Hyparrhenia diplandra, assembly GCA_015847255.1. Lineage (NCBI taxonomy): Eukaryota > Viridiplantae > Streptophyta > Magnoliopsida > Poales > Poaceae > Hyparrhenia > Hyparrhenia diplandra. The sequence continues at coordinate 124,740 of JADLZK010010339.1, forward strand.
TATTAAAGTATCTCTAATAATAAACTAAGTCACATCAAAATGGATGATGTTTATATAAAAAATTTGAATAAGACGAGCGGTCAAAATTTTTTGCTGTGAATGGGTGCGGGAACCTACGCCACCCTTGAGAACCCGGCTCAAGTTCGCCAGAATCCGGGCCTTCCCGTGTGGTGTACGCCCACGGGGCCACGTCGGATGAGCGGCGAGAGGCACACGAGAGAGTGCGGAGATAGTGCATGTGGGCGGGGCCCACTATGTAAACCATGTACCTTAAAAACTACTAGATTACACCATTGAATTCGTTTCAATTAATCCTTCAAAACTAGATCTCTGATGAATATATATTTAGATAAAATTATAAGTAGGCCCCAATGATTGTAGTTGGTCTAGAGTAGAGATAAAGAAGGGAATCTTGATGACTAGGATGTACATACTACTCCGTATAGAAGAAGTAGTAAATAGAGAAACACGAGTGCGGATAGCCCGGTACTGTTTATCTTCTTCGTCTCTCGCCGCCCTCTCGTTTTTCGCTCTCCCCCGGCCCTAGCGAGCTAGCGGCCAACCCTAGCGCCCGCGGGGGCCACCCGCTTCCCCATAGAGAATCACATATCCGCAGCTTTCTATAGGAAGAACAACTCACAGAGGGGAGGGGGAGGAGGAAGAGAGGAGAAGGACATCCAAACAACACAAATTTGGAAAAAAATATAACACATTGCATGATTACGACTAATAAAATATCTCAGTTTTCATGCATACTCCTACTCGGGATCTTTTCAACATAAACCATGCATATGATCGATCAAATTAATCCTGTTCGATCGAGAACATCAACCATCACGTGCGCACCAAAAGCTATCCAATTCAGTTTGTTTGATCGACAACACCATCTGGAGAAAGAGGAGGTAGCAATAGATCAGTGCCAGCTAGCACTACAAATAGAAAGTTTGATTGTGTGAAGATCACAAACCTAGAGACAACGCGTGAATGATATCCGTGCTCGCCGCGGTGATATCTACCGCAAAAGATTATTTGGACCGAAGAACCTCATACACTCGTCGCGGATCCTACACTCCTCGCTGCAGAACACGGAGCACACCACACCACCCGAGATGCGAGGACGGCCGCACCGTTTTGGCTGGCTGCACTGATGCCCGTCATGGCGAGGCACCATTTGGGCTATAGGATGGGATGTACGCCACTCTTCTGGTATATGCTCCGCCAAGTCGCCCAACCTAAAACTCCATGCATGTCGGCGGGGCCGAGTACACTTGATGCTCTTCCACATCCCAGCCGTCGCCGGGTTGTCACCTTCGATATCCCCGCAACACCCGCCGGGCATAGTCGTCGTCGGCACCCGCGAGCACAAGAGCAAGAACATAGTGTTCATGCCCTAACGGCATCAGGAGTGATGGTTTGCTGGTGCAGCGGCCTTCGACGAAGACGGCATACATGCCGGCTCTGAAGTACGCCTCCGGGTTGCCGACGGCGAGGAGGCTGGTGCAAAGACTCTCGCGATACTTGAGCGAGTAGTACAGCGGCCCGCAGACGCCGACCCGCCGGTGCAGCACCAGGTCTAGTCGGATGCTCCGTCCCACCATGGGGTCGCCGCACGGCACTTTCATCTGCGAACATGTGGCCCGCAGATTGGCGAGGGCCCCCATGGGATCCGGCGGCGTCCTTGGCAACTCGAATCGCAATCTCTCGCAAGCATGTCACGCGGAAGGTTTTCCATGGCGCGGGCGACGCGGGGCGGGGCTTTTTGGTGGATGCTCGGCGCCCTCTAGCTATGGTTTGTGCAATTGTGCGGTGAAGAATGGTCGCTGTCACCGGAGGCGGTGAGCTGAACAGCAGCTGGCGCTCAGTTGGTGAGCAGCAATAATGCGGTGTCTTGGGGGCTGGTGCGAGGGGACGTAATGAGCGGGCTTCTGGCGGTGCACTATCCCAAATGCTCGTCGTAAGATACGGAGTAGTACCTACTCCCTCCGTCTCAAAATAATTCACCATGTTGACTCTAAAACATCATGTTTGACCGTTCGTCTTATTCAAATTATTTATACAATTTAGGAAATAAATAAATTATTATTAAAGTATCTCTAATAATAAACTAAGTCTCATCAAAATGGATAATGTTTATATAAAAAATTTGAATAAGACGACGAGCGGTCAAACATGACATCTTAAAATCAACATGATGAATTATTTTGAGACGGAGGGAGTACTACAAAAATGTTTTCAAGCGCTACACCCTCCGTCCCACAAATAAAAGTCCGTGTTTGACTTCTACAATCCTTGTTTGACCATTCGTCTTATTCAAAATGTTTTAAAAATTTAGATATTTTGTTATGATTTATTTTATCGTTAGAGATACTTTTTATAATCTTTTTTTATTACTTGCAAAAAAAATTAAATAAGACGAATGGTCAAACGAGGGATTGTAAAAAGTCAAAAACGGACTTTTATTTGTGGGACGAGAGAGTGTATATGTTTTCCATGACAAGATGATCTCAAATCAAAAGGTTGTAAACTACAAAGTTTCATAATTGAGAACTACAATCGGTATGTTGGTGGTTTGTCTATCCGACGTCACTTAAAACATTTAAATTTCATTTATTTATTTTTTTTTTGAATTTGAGACCTAGTTTTCCATTACAAGATAATGTCAAATCAAAAAGTTCTAAACTAGAGAGTTTTGAACTTAGCAAGATCTACAATTCTTATTTTAGTTTTCCCCATCCAACATAGTGCTAGTGACATTGTTCACAAATCTTAGAAATCTCTTTTCGTAGTTTCATAAACGCCGAGACATGTGTAACTCTGTGAACAATGTTGTCGCGACGTCGTCGGATCAAGAAATGACCAGCGGAACATTTGCAATGGAATGAGCGAGACGGCTTTATTTTTCGGACGTACTATCCCAACGGTAATCTGTAAGATTTCTTTTGTTAAAATCACTAGGTGCTCCAAAATTGATGTTTGGAGTTGTGATTTTGAAATTTAAAATTGAAATGTTATCGATGAAACATGACAAGAGTAATAGAAGTAAGAATACAATCGCTGATAGAGCATGATTTGACAAAAATTTAGAAAGAAAAACCATCATTTTTGGAGTTACTATGATGGAGAAAGACTAGTTACAAGTTTTGACCCGCAGTTAAAAAAAAAAATTAGGGTTCTTGAGCCCCGAAGGTCTCGGACGTGGCGGCACACCGGCGTCTTGGCGGATGTTAGCGGAGATGAGGTCTCTTGCGACGGGAGGACCACCACCGTGATCCCCATAACCTAGCGTTACTAGTATGCGCTATTGGATGAGCGGGTTTAGTCTCCTTCTGAGCTCGACACCGACGGTGGCGGGTACGGCGGAGTGGGGATCGACGCTCCGGCCAATGACGACAAGCCGAGGTCAAATAGACATTATGGAAAGCACCAGCAACGCAGCGTAAATTCCTTTGAACACAAGGTCGAGGTGGGGACGGGTCGGAGAGGGGTTGCCGTCGCGGAGAACGATCGAATGCGGCGGCGGACATGGCAGTGTTCCAGGGCGACGACAACGGCACACGGGCGATAAGCATAACCGTCAAGCCGACGAGCCTCGAGGTGCCGAGGTAAGAGAGAAGGCAAAGATCGAGTTCATCGGAGGTGGCTAGGCACGCCGAGGTGCTCGCGGCGGCCATTCTTTGCGTGGTGCAGCGGACACGGCGGCGCTTCCGAGGCGATGTCAAGCGGCACGGGCATAACCTCCAAGCCGATGAGCCTCGAGGTTCCAAGGTAGAGAAGGGTGTGACCATGTGAGTTCAGCCCGAGGCGGCTAGCTAGCCACGCCCGAGGTGCTCGCGCGGCGACCATGGCTGCGTGGCCGGCGCCGGCGAGAATCGCAAATAAATTTAACACATGAATACACCATTGTCGCCTGTTCACTCCTCATTTCAGCTGCAATCAAACATCCACGCAAGCACATGATTTAGAGAAATACAACACATATATTAAATCACAAACACAATACCACGGTACACAATTAAAATATAACACAAGGATTACAACGAATTAAAAGATCTCACCAGTGTTCATCACTGCATGCTACTCAGAGAATCAATCGAACATCAACCAATCCATGCATGCACACAACCAAAAGCTAGCAAAAGCTGTTTGATCGATCTAGATCATGTAGCTAGAGAGCTAAGCTATAGACCGCCTGCTTTGCTTATACCAATTTGCACAAATGAAGAACATACCACACTTTCGGTGCGGATCCTACACTCTTCGCTGCGGTACACCCACCGCGGCGGTGGCCCCCATTCCGCCCGGGCGCCCTTGATTGTCTCCCAATATGCACCGATCTTTGTTGGCATTTCTTAACGCAATCAAAGGAAAGCAGGTATAAAACCCATCCCCAATAAGAGCGTCGAGAAATGCGCGCGTGACATTCCCAAGTAAACCACCATGTCGGTGACCCGAAATGGAAGCGTCAACGGGATAGATCTTGCCATCTTAGATATTCATCCGCCAAGCGCGCGCGGATCTATCATTGTAGCATTTCACCCGGAAGTATTCGGGGGTATCGTTATTTATATTTTCCCAAAGGAAGGCATGTGATTAATAAATTAGCATGGCATCTGAATAGAGGAACATGTGTTTGCTTAGACCAAAATGTTCATAACAGGGGGTAAGCAATAACGGTTCATGGATAGTGTGACACACACTTAAGAATCCACCAGCAAAAGGATAAAGAAAATAGATAAGGAATAAATGAATAATTGAATAACCTAATGGAGTAGTTCTAATGCATCTTGTCATGGCCATACAAATGAATAGTTAGGATCATATGCAAACTGATTTAATCATGGTTAGGTCTAGGATAGCGGGAGACTCGGATACCATACGGCCCGATAGGAAGCATTTACGAACTCCTACGGAGAACATACGAACGTGGGGGATTTCAAGGGGACGGTCAAGGCTTGTCACGACCAAGCCGCCTACCCCCTCAACCGTGGCATGCCCTCATATCCGCGAGGTGTCGTAATACCGGGCACCATGCCCGCATATTAAAGCACTACTCTTGTCCCCCGGGATCCCCACTCGTCGAATGGACGGACTAGAACAAGAGCAAACCCGAAGGAACAACGAACCGATATCCCACCTCTAATCAAGTTAGGCATATGATGATCGATGATGAACTGTAATGAACATGTCAAGATTATGATATGTAAACTATATGCTAGTTCATATACCAACACAAGAACATGAACAAAACTATACTCTAGTTCATAAGTTAGGCCAAGAACATAAATATAAGACTTGCAAATAGAAGAATGCTCCATAGAGTGGATGTATTACCAAAGCACTTTCTTCTAGGAGACAAGCCCTCCTTGTAGCTCTTCTACTCCAAGTGTTAACTAAGAAAGAATAAAGAAGAAAGAAGAAGAAGAAAGAAGAAGTAGAAGAGAGAGAGGTAGAGGTGGTAGAGAGAGAGAGATTCTTGGGTTTCTTTGGACTCCAAGTGGTGTGTTGAGAGAGGGAGAGAGGGGGCCTACTTATACACTTGGAGGAGGGGCCTAAGTGCTAATTTACATCAAAACCGACCTGGTAAACCTTCCTTGTATGCGCAAACCGACCAACGCGGGGGGAAACCCCGTTTGGAAAGTGCACGAACCGCCTCCCGAGGCTGGGCGAAACCGCCTCGGGGAGGGTGCGGCGGCCACGGGTGGTCTTGTGGCGCGCACCCCCAGGCTCGGCCTGGCCCGGGTCTCGGTGGGGTGTCGTCTTTTCGCCCGAAAAGTTGTGGGCGGGCTGTGCTCGGCCCAGATTTGATGTTTTGGGTCGATTTGCTCTTGGGCTTGGGTTTTGCAATATACGCTTTCTCGGAAGGCGTACTTTTGGTCGATTTTCCACTTGCTTTTATTATAAATCTGCAAAATAAAATACAAGACACTACAAGTGGAATTTATTAGTGATAAAAGTATATGAGTATAAAAGGTTTAATTTTACTCCCTTTATGGTAGTAAGTTGCCGGGGGAAAAATATGTCGTTGGTTACCGTCCAGCGGATGCCCGTCGTCTGGTGAGGCTCGGTTGGGCGGAGGAGGAGGAGGATCTTTGCCACTCTTGATAGCGGGGGCACAACGTCGTTCAACACTTCTATTGCCATGCGAAGTGCTCGCGGCAGTTACTCCAGAGTCGAGGCAGCGTCGTCGCCGCCGCCGTGTCGGGCAGGATCTCCCGCAACACCGCTCGGGCATGGTCGTCATCAGCGGCGGTGGCGTTCCGCCTGTAGAGCAGAAGAGCGTGCACGTACCGGGCGAGCACATGCCCGAGTCGGCGGCTTGTTTCAGCTTGTCGAGAGGCGGCGAGACGGTGAGGCGACCTTCCACGAACATGGCGGAACATGCGCTTCTGGCACGCCTCTCGAGTTGCCGACCTCGACGAGCTTGCTGATGAGACTCGCGGTACTTTCGCGCGAGTGGTACAGCGGCCCGGCCCAGGCGTAGCCGTCGGCGTCGACCGCCGCCGTCATTTCAGCACCGGTCTAGTGGGATGCTCGGTCCAAGATATGTCGCCGCGGCACGCTTCCCGTGTCCAGGTACAGGTGGCCCGTAGATTGTAGAGGTCCTCCATAGGATCCTCTGCGGCCATGGCGACGCGGAGCGCAATGTCCTCAAGCAACTCCCGCGGAAGGTTGTCCAGGTTCTCCATGGCTCGAGGCAGCGGCGCGGTGGGGGCTTTTTTGCTGGAAACTTTGAGCGCGGCGGGGCGGAGGTGAATAGCAGCAATAATACGGGTGGCGCCGGGCCGGGTGCGTTCCCCGTGCAGCCACGTGTTTTTTTAGGGAGCGGCCGGAGAGGCTTGCGGCGACATGACCCGTGTGTAGAGCTTATTTTCGAGACCGTGCCGTCGCAGCGTAAAATTCATCTAGTACAACTTATTTTCACGATCGCGCCAAATTTTTTTTTTTTCAAGAGCACGCCTAGGGCGTTTTCATTAAGCGAAAAGAGTGTTACGCCTAGGCGCGCCAATGAATACCAACGCCTTTTGATAGAGCGCGTCAGTAACCTTTGCCGCGGTGCGTGCGTGTGTAGGTGTATCCTTTTGCGTGGAGAGCTCGCGGGCGAACGCCGCCATCGTCCCCGGATTCCATGCCATCTTTTTTCGATCGCGTCGTCTTATTTAAATTTTTACATAAATATAATTTATTTTGTTATTTTATCAATATTGATACTTGAATATTGATTAATTTATTTTATGATTTACATAAATATTTTAAATAAGACGGATGGTCAAACATATGAAATTCAAAAGTCAAAAAAAAAGACAAACTCCATGGGACGAGAGGGAGTATATCACAAATTCATAATTAATCACAACTAATAAAAAGTTCTCGGTTTCTCACCATCACGCGCACATACGGGATCGACATCAAGCATCACGCACGCACCAAAAGCTATGGAATTAAGTTTGTTCGATCGAAGTCTCCATCTAGAGCACTAGAAATAGAAAGTTTGATCGTAAGAAGATCACCAACCACGGCAAAAGATTAAGTTGAGTGAAGAACCCTCGACACTTGTCGCGGATCCTGCACTCCTCATTTGCGCAGTAACACGCAACACACATCACCCGAGCCCTCAACCGAGACGGAACTACGACGGCACCGTCCTGGCTGGCTGCATAGATGCCCGTCATGGCGAGGCACCATTTGGGCTATAGGACGACGGCACTCTTACGGTATATGCGCCGCCAAGTAGCCCACCATACTGCTCCATGCCTCGGCGGGGCGAGTACGATTGATGTTCTTCCACGTCCCGGCCGTTGCGAGCGGTCGCCCGATCTCCATAATAGCCCGCCGGGCATAGTCGTCGTCCGCGGCACGGCTGTTGGCCCTATAGAGCACAAGAGCAAGAACATACTTGGCGCTTTCATGCCACGACGGCGGCGCGGCAAAGCATCTCAGCGACGGCGTGGCGGTGAAGCGGCGCCGACATAGGCGGCCTTCATGCGGCTATGAAACACGCATCCGGGTTGCCGACGGCGGCGAGCTTGGTGACAAGACTCGCGATCCTCGGCGACACCCACTGCGCCCGGCGGGTACAAAACATCTGGTCTAGTCGGATGCTCCGTCCCACCGGGGGGTCGCCGCGACGCCGCTTTCATCTGCGACAGGTGGCTGCAGATTGGCGAGGTCCCCATGGGATCTGCGGTGTCCTTGGCGACTCGAATCAATCTGTGCAAGCATGTCACGCGGAAGGTTTTCCATGGCGAGGGGCGGCGGCGGCGGGCGGGGGCTTTTTTGGTGGAAGCTCGGCGCGCTCTAGCTATGTTTTGTGCGGCGGGGAGCTGAACAAAGCGGTTGGTGAGCGGTGCGTAGCACGGTGCACGGACGTGGGATTTTATGAGCGGGCGGGCGGTGCACTCGGCGGCGTTATCGAGCTAGCGACGTACTATTCCAAGGCTCGCCCGTAAGATTTCTTACGTTAAAATCACTAGGTGGTCCAAAATTGATGTTTGGAGTTGTAATTTTTGAAATTTAAAATTGAAATGTTATCGATGATACATGACAAGAGCATGATTTGACAAAAAAATTTAGAAAGAAAAACCATCATTTTTGGAGTTACTATGAGGGAGAAAAACTAGTTACAACTTTTGACCATAGATTAAAAAGAAAAATTAGGGTTCTTGAGCCCCGAAGGTCTCACCATCGCAAAGCGTGAATATAACACGAATTACCACATATATACATCAACCATCACGTACCAAAAAGTAAGATAGATTCATGCAACTCCACGCGCCCATCGTGCAACACGAGAAGAACTTACTACACTCGGCGCGGATCCTACACTCCTCGGTGCGAGCGGGGGGGTTTGTATGCCATAGGCCGTGCCCCCATTCGGCACGGGTGGCGCGATAGTCTCCCCATGTGCACCGATGCACGTCTGGCGAGGCACCGGTTGTGCTAGAGGAAGACAAAGATATCGCCTCTGCATATGGCGCCACCAACAAGTCGTTCTGCAACACTTCCACTGCCTGTTGCCGGAGTTCTGCGCATTTCGCGGCCCTCCAGGGTGCAGCCATCATCGCCGCCGTGTCGCGCTCTAGCTCCCGCAACACCGCCCGGGCGCGGTCGTCATCGGCGGCGGCGGCATTCCGCTGTAGAGCGTAAGAGAATGCACATACCGAGCGAGTGCATGCCCGAGTTGGCGGCTTGTTCCGGCAAGCCGAGTGGCGGCGGGCGGTGCCGCGGCCTTCCACGAAGATGGCGGACATGCCTGCTCTAAAGCACGCCTCGGGTTGCCGACCTCGGCGAGCTTGCTGATGAGACTCGCGCGGTACTGGCGCGAGTAGTACAGCGACCCGGACGGGGCGTGGCCGTCGACCCGCCGCCGTCGTCGCGGCACCGGTCTAGTGGGATGCTCCGGTCAGTATGGCGCCGCTGACGCTTTTCGTGTCAGTGCAGGTGGCCCGTGGGTGTAGAGGGCCTGCATAGGATCTGTGCGGCCATGGCGGCAGCGGGCGCAGCGTCCTCAAGCAACTCCTGCGGAAGGTTCCGCGGCATGGCCGGGGGCTCGGCGGCACGGTTTTCCTCGGAAGCTCGCGCTCTGGGTGCAGGGAAAGGAAGATGAGCAGTGTTCTCGCTCGATAATGCGAGATGGAGGGCGAAAAAAATGCTGGCGGACCGGGTCGGCTGGTGCTGATTTGTTGTGACTTGTGAGAGAAAAGCACCGTTGGTAGCCGAACGACCGCGAGTGAGTTGGGATTATTCTTGGAGTACACCGGTGGGCGGTCTTTGTCGGGCGGGCGTAGAGGTCGAAAGTGACAAACATGACTTGGGGACGTCTTGATCATATCCACAGTTCCACACATGACACACCTTGCATGCGTATCTTTGCGTATCGCCGTATCCATGACGGGGTTTGGTTTTTCGGGTCTCGGGTTTCTTGGTATGGGAGGGCGATTTTTTTTTTGACGAGAATAGAGGGAGAGGGTTTGATTTTTGGTTGGTGTGTGCGTGGAATGGGGGTGGGGCGGGGTGGTAGTGCCTGTGTGTGGGGACGGCTGGGTGGCATGTGTATATGGCTTGGGTGGGGTAGGCGGGGCCCGGTGGGAAGTGAAGGAGAAGGGCCGGTTAACTCGTGAGTGGTTTCGTGGGCGGTATGTGGTGGTGAGTTGGAGTAGATTCGAAACAGAAGAAAAATAGAAATATATATATACCCGGGTGCACTTTCTATACACCACCTACACCCATATTCAAAAATCACATTCCGTTTGAGTATGTTTAGATACTCATTAAGATACTCTAGATCTTACTACACGAAAAAAATTTTGAAGGAACCTATATTTTTTAATATATTACATAAAATGTCACTACTTTGCTGTATATAAAAAAAGTATATCCATATACTCAACGTATGAATACATGCTTAACATATATACCACCATGGATGGTCTAGTATGATCATATACTTCATCCACATGCACTTCGTTCGGTCATGTATGGCAACGCGAGCAGGATATGACGCGTGAAGGGGCGAAGTTCAAGAGATTAAATCATCTACCAAGGATTTCCTCAAATAAATTATTATATATGTTTTATTACATTACGAGAAGTTGTAACCCGTCCAACATATCTAAATATTTCTATTCGATATTGGTTCAGCTTGGAGTTTAAACATAAGATTAAATAATCTTTATGCAAATGAGTATATACTCTATTTCATACATTTAAGTTCTTCGTTACTAACTTTGTTTCTAACTTTGCACAAGCAAAGTAATTACGCTCAATAGCTAATTGTGATCGATTTCACAACGATTACAATTCTTTTTTTGAGATTAAATAGTACAATAATTCAATCCTTTAACAATACCCTTTCCTACCCGCAAAGAATGTGCGGGAATTCGCTAGTATTTAGATAAAATTATAAGTGGGCCCCATTGATGGTAGTTGTATAGAGTAGAGATAAATGAGGCATGAGTGCGGAAGAAAGTGTTGTAAAGGAAGGAATCTTGATGACTATAGGCCATATAGAGGGTCGAGGCAAATAGAGATACATCGGTGCGGAGTGCGGAAGAAATCTTGTAAAGGAGGGAAATCTTGATGATCAAGATGTATAGAGGAAGTAAATAGAGAAACATTGCGAGCGAGGCGAGGTGCACTCGCTAACTCCATGCGCACAATATATTTTTTGTACAATATTCGAAGATATGGATAATGGGTTACACGATGGGGTTTAAAAAAACCTAGGAAAGCTACTCATTTCTCGGGTAGCAAGGCGGTAAAGAAGATGTCAGTGGCGAAGCCGAGGAAAAAAAAAAAATAGGACGGGCTGATCAATCTCAAATACATCTTAGCCCTCCTAATCTATGTAATTACGAATAAAAATTTAGGTGGGGCTTATTAGGTAGGGCTCTGTGTAATTTTGATCGATAGGGGGGCTATAGAGCCCAACCTACTCATTTCTCAGGTAGCAAGGCGGTAGTGGGAGTAGTCGATAGTGTGGAGTGATTGCCTTGTGTACGTGGAGGAGAATAGATTCATGTTGCGCGTGTGTATAGCAAATATAGGTTTCAAAATTATTTTTGTTTTCCATGACCTTGCATGCGTATCCTTTGCATATCCCACACACCACCCCTCTCTACCAAGAGGGCGCACGTCTGCCATCGTTAGCGCAGTTCCATCAGCACTGATGCCTGTCTCGATCGGCGAGGCACCGATTGGGCCAGACGAGGACGAAGGACGGACGCGAGTGTATCTGAGACTCGCTTATCTTATTTCAGCTTATTCTCTCTCTCACAGAATACTATTCAATCAGCCATCACCCAAAATCAGCCCGAACGAGCTTTTTTTTTCGAGCACGGTGCAGTAACATACACCCTCCGTCCCACAAATAAAAGTCTGTTTTTGACTTTTACAATCCCTGTTTGACCATTCGTCTTATTTACAATCCCCTGTTTGACCATTCGTTACAGTTTTTGACCACAGATTAAAATTCTTGAGCCCTGAAAAGTTCTCCGACATGGGCAGCACACCGGCGTGCGCGGATGTCACCGGAGATGAGGTCTCTAGAGACGGGTGGACAACCACCGCACCCGAGAACCTAGAGCGCGTTGCTATCTATGCTATCGAATGAGCGAGAAGGGTGAGAGTCCAGCCCGAAGTCGGCTAGCTCGTCGCTGGGCGAGGGTGCTCGCGCGGCCATGGTCGTGTGGCCGCCGCGGTGAGAATCGCAAATAAATTTAACACATGGATTACAATGAATTAAAACATCTCGGGGTTCATCATCGCTACTCGAGGAGGATCGATCGAACATCAACCAATGCATACATGTGTTGACACCTATTATAGTATAAAATTACAAGTTAAAAAACATGAATTAAGGGCTAAAGTCAAAGACCAAACATAAGTCTAGGGGTCTAACTAACATAATTTCATGAGTTTTGGTATTCTGTGACTTTCCAAGGACTAGATAGATAATTGCAGAGAAAGATCGAGAAAGTTCCAGAATATACAAGGCATATGAAGACCAGACTTAACCGAGAAGCAACTCAACCCGAAAAGTGAACTAAAACATTCTAGAAGATACCAGAGGACACGAGAAAAGACGGGAAGCCGAGGTGGCATGCCACCCTGGCAGCCGCCAGTGCCAACTAGGCCGGCCGCCAGGTGGGCCACCCCTGTCAGCCTCCCCTTCCTAGGTCGGTTTACTACCGACATTGAGGTTGTTTCTACACCATTGCTGAAGGTCGGTTTGATCCAAGGGTTGACGTTCATCGTCAAGTACTATATAAGAAGACCAGCTGACCCTGAGGCTGATAACAATTTCATTATCATACTCATTCATCAACTCATACCCATCTAGTCCAGCCAAGTCTAGACCTAAGCCCTAGTTCATACTAGAAGTAATTAGCTATCTAGCTAGTTCTAGTTGAAGATCAAGTTCATCTTGAGTTCCTGATTAGTCAAGAAGTAGCAAGGATCGTTCTTGAGACTTCTCTCTTGTATTCAATCTGTAAGTACTCTTATATCTAGAATACAATTGTTATGGCTTTGATCTATATAATTATTATATTCTTATTGATATGTGTTTATGCTTGCTATGATTATATAATTAGTTTAGTAAGATTGCTTTATATTTTATGCATGGAATTGTATAGCATCCATATAGATGATCACTATGTGGGTGATAAGCAATGTGTAAACGTGGTGTTTATACAACGTTTATCCGCAATTGCACCCTACATTCTCGGGCCGTGTGGTAGATCGCAGAGGGTGACAGCCCTGTTGAGTCCTTTGGAATCCACCCTCCGAATGTAGGACACGTCGAGCTTATAATTACGGTGATGAATAAGTTTCGACCTTGTTTGTCATTGGTAATGCTTGCCATGTGTAGAAGTAATCCAACCTTGCCATGATAGCTAGATGTATTGCACTAATTGTAGTATTCATTGACATATATGATTAGGAGTATCTTAGGAATATTCATTCTATTCTATTCTATAACATGTTAATAGCTCGTATGATTCTAGTGGCATATGATGATCTTAGACTTGGGTATTTATCATTTATATAATTATCTTTATCCTGTGACTTATCCTGTTGAGTAATGTTGGATACTTATGGTAACTCTGCATTACATTACTGTAAAGTGGATGATCTCATAACTAAATCACAATCTAAATCATTAGACATCCTTCTCTCTCTACCTTTCCATAGACTCCCTTCCCTGTGGTAAAATATAAATACGATACCTGGATTACTCCCGGTGAAGTGCTACAATTGGTATTTCTATCCGTGGCGCTTGCAGATATCATGTTCATTCTTTTATCAAGGCCAATCAAGAGTACCATGCCCCCGCATTTCTTTGAGCGTTATTGCTAGGGTGACGGACTAGTGTATAGGTAATGCCTAGAAATGAGTGGTATACCTTGAGTACATATCTGGTGAGATTAACTCCACTATGGATAGTGATACTATGTTACATCCCACTACTAACACCGCCTAACTCCGCTTTGTTGGATCATGAGGTTAATCCCATATCCAAGCTAACATGATTAGATAGATATCCCATATATACTTCTTTCGCCTTCCTAATTGGGATCGTGTAAGAAATATCAACAACATGCATCACCGCGCGTATGCATGCACACAAATGAGACCTTCGCTCGGACCGCATCATCATCCTCTAGATCGAGCCCGGCTGCTCTACGGTGAGAGATTAACCTATCACACTCGCCCGCGAATCCTACACTCCTCATTTTGCGGTACACACCCGACTTCGCACGGCATTGTGGATAAAATCCTGTTAGCACTATACTCATCGTTCGGCAATGCCGCCTTGATCGTAGTAAAATCTGTGTGCCTCATCTTCCCATCGCGCGATGCTGTCATGGCGAGGCACCGGTTGGGCGGAGGAGGAAGACGGCTGCTTACCTTCAATGGCGTCCGTCACCACTTTGCCATTGCATTGTTGAAGTGCGGCGGCAGTTCAAGCTCCCCAACATTTTGCCACCTCGCCATATCTTCTTCCTCAATCTCCGCAACACCTCTCGGGCATGGTCGTCATCGGCGGCGGCGGCTTTCTTCTGTAAAGCAGTAAAGGCGTGCACATAGCGGCGGTGCATGCCCCGAGTCGGCGGCTTGTTTGGCTTGTCGAGGCGGCGAGACGGTGTCGCGGCCTTCCACGAACACGGCGGACATGCCCTTTCTGAAGCACGCCTCGGGTTGCCGACCTCGACGAGCTCGGTGATGAGACTCGGCGCGATACTCGGCGCGAGTAGTACAGCGACCCCCGGAAGCGGGCGTAGCCGCCGTGCTTCGTCGACCCGCCGCCGCCGTCGTTGCAGCACCGGTCTAGTGGGATGCTCCGATCCACAAAGGCGCCGCGGCACGCTTCTCGTGTCTAGGTACAGGTGGCCCGCAGATTGTAGAGGTCATGGCGACGTGAAGCGCAATGTCCTCAAGCAACTCCCCGCGGAAGGTTCTCCATGGCAAGAGGCAGCGGTGCCGGTGCGGTGGGGGGCTTTTTTGCTTGGAGCTTTTAGCGTGGCGGCGTGAACGGCCGGCCCCTCGGTGGTGAGCGGCAATAATACGGGTGCATTCGCAATATATAATGCGGTGCGTTCCGAGGAGCTGGCCGGCCGGTGAGCACTCCGGCGGGGAGCGGTCGGAGCGACGTACGTAAATGCATGGCCCGCTGAACGCATCAAAGCAAGTAAATGGACGATGCGCTCTTTCCCAATACGCGGCTAGTATGTCTCTCGAACTGTTGCATGTTTATCCATAACAAGATGATCTCAAATCAAAAGCTTGTAAACTACAAAGTTTCATGGATATTTGGGAACTACAGTCTTTATATTGGTAGTTTGTCGGAGGTCATTCAAAAAATTTAAATTTCCAAATTTCATTTGTTTTATTTTATTTTAAAAAATTGAGACCTAGTTTTCCATTACAAGATAATGCCAAATCAAAAAGGTTTTAAACTAGAAAGTTTCATAACTTAGTAAGATCTACAATTAATTCTCAATTTGGTTGTTTCCCCATCGACATCCATGCTAGTGATTGTTCACTTAATCTTAATTATACACCACAAAGCAAACATGAATATACCACACTGTTCATTCATCATCTCAGGTGCAATTAGAGCACTCACAATGCAGACTCTACCATGGTTTCTATCCTCATTTATTATCCCTCTATTTATTGCTTTTTTTTGCTGATGTGGCGCTATATTTATTGAAGAGAGAGAGGAAAACACACAAGAAACCAAGTCTAACTAAGAAACCAGAGGTCTTCACGTAAACCAAGATAATTTGTGAGAGTGACAAGTGGGCCATATGACATCATGATAGAAAATTGTATTGTGGGAGATAGTTTCTTGACACAATGTCCAAGACTTTAGAAACCATGATATAGTTTCTAGCATTGTGAGTGCCCTTAATAATCAAACATCCACGCAAAGACATGATTTAGAGTAACATAATGCCACCTCACCACCCCACTATCACCCCACTAGCATGCCACCTCACCAGCCCACTAACCCTTCCTTGTGCCACATCATCAACATGTCTCACATGTCTATGGGCATAAAAAGGGTTATAACTCTTGAACAAAAAAAAAATAAATCCAATTCTGATTGCACCATTAAATTTATTTTAATAAAACCTTTAAAATAAGATCTCACATGGATATATTTTGATAAAATTATAAGTAGGACCTGTTGGTATAGGAAAAAAAAAAAGAAAAGTAAAAGAAAACTAAAAAAAGGAGAAAAAAAGAAAGAAAAAGAATAGGAGGGTGATAGTAATATTGTAACTTTGTTTGTAAAAAAGTAAAAAAATTGCGTTTATTTTGGGGGCCGGAGGGAGTAGGCTTTTTTTTTTTTTAGGAGCGGGCCGCGGACCGGTGAGGCTCCTGCGACGACATGACCGGTGCTAGTCATACTACGGCGTGAATGCCAACGCCTTTTGATAGAGCGCGTCTCTAATATTTACACCTTGCGTGCGTGCATACCTTTGCGTAGAGTAGGAGTAGCTTAGGCCAGTCTCGCTTCAAGGCGCTGGTTCCGCCATCGGGCGCGATGTCATCATTATACGCGATGCCCGTCTCCATCGGGCGAGGCACCCGACGAGGACGAAGGACCGACTCCGGCCTAGTATACTCCTACTGCATGCAACCCAGCTCGCACGTTACCCCAATACTTCCCCGATTTGGCTTGTCGGTATCGAGATACGTACTATCGATACGCAGAGATAACGATACTGTACTACTCCTGCCGCCGCGAGAAGACGCCCGCCTTCAGAGCAAGTATTATGGTAGGCTATAAGCGATATATCTGATCGTACTCTTACGCTAGGCATGCCACACGGGACGGCGGCGTTGAATTCTACCGCGGCGCGCAAGCGCCCGTCCGCTCGTTGATCCTCATACATACATTTGTCTATTCCTCGATTCTCCGTGCATGCTTGGTGAGGCAGGCCATAGTGCCAATGTAGCCTGTCGGGACTATTTCTATTTTTTAAAATTTGTTTCATTTTTCAATAGAAAATAAAAGGAAAACGCCCTCAAATGCTTCATAGGAGTAGCTAGAGATGCCTATTTTTATTTGCTCCACTAGAGTAAAATTGTCCTAATTATCTTGGTGTGCAAATATATTGTATATATGCTTTCAAATTGATGAGATAATTTGGATAGATTTCATTAGAACTGTCACTCTATTCTCAGAGCAAACATCCACACATATTTGAGAAATAAATATATAGCACATGGATTATGTAGTTAGTACTATATATCACAACTAATAACACACATGTCTCAAATCGAAGTGTGGCAAGATTCTTAGGCAAAACAAGTGTGGCAAATTACTAAAAGGCTTTAGAACGACCTTTTCAAGACCTTTGCTAGAGGGATGGCTCGGCGATGTCGGGCGGGCGTGCTCGTCATATCGGGCGAACAATGACTCGGATCGGTGTCGGTTCGCCGGGTTATTGGTGCCGGCCCGTCGGTAGCGGGAGAGGTCTTCCTCCGCTGCGTCGCCATCGCCGCCACGCTCATGCCCGCACCGATGAAGAGGCCGTGGCGAGATCTTTGATGCGGTCGTTTACGCGGTCAAGGCGGTCGAGCACCGCCGCTTTTCGGCGTTCACCTTGTCGCGATCGCGGTGCCGATTGCCGTCATCCGGGCATTTTCGGCAGATAGCGCTGCAATTGAAAGATCAAATTCTACCGGGGGAAAGCAAAGTGTTGAATCGAGAGATAGATCGGGGTTTTTGAAGACAAACCACCGATGCGTGCGACGAATTGCCATCATTTGCTCCTCCCATTCCAGCTCCTTCTCGGACATCTTTTGAGAGTACCTCGAGTACTCATTCGAACCCGCCTCATCTCCGCGGATGCTCTCGGCGTAGGGCGTGAATACTCCAACTCCGATCGATGAAGAGGATGAAGAATCGGAGGAGGCCGAGTTTGCACCCCGCATCGGGATGACCGGGCGGAGCTGTTTTCCTCACATTAGGAAGTACGTGCCCCCTGCCTCTACCTCCGGCCGAGGAATCTCTAAACAAAAGCGAAGGGTTGCGTTAAGAACAGATTACAAGAAAAACAAGAAGCCGGATCAAGTAATGAAACTCACCCAACTCGGCGATGAGGACCGCGGCTTCCTCTCGTCTCTTCCTCGGCTCCACGCTTGCCAAGGTTGCGTATTGGACCCGCCATCGGTGAGCTTGATACGTATTTTAGTGAAGCGAGAGGGCAAGAAGGGCGAGACAGAGATGAAGGAGTATTTGGATTGAGAGGTAAAGGGAGAGAGCCGGGCGCTTCGTCTTATTTATTGTAGGCCGGAAACGGGGGATCGTGGGAAACCATGAATGAGATCATGGCGCGTATCTTGAAAACAGATTGGAATGCCGAACGGCACGTTGGGAAGTTTCCTGAACAACCGTTCAAGTGGGCTTGATTTCTTCTTGAAATGCCCCGGTCCATTGAAGGTTTGGTTCAGGTTTTTATTCGGAAAAAGAATTCAGTGTTGATTATGAGGACTATGGTCAATTTTGGAGCAAAAGGTACTTTTAGCCAAAAATTGAGGAGGCATGTGTTAACACTGAAATTTGGTAGGCCTGGATGATAAACTAGCCAGTGCAAGATGCTAATATCGGAACTAATATACCAAATATGTACAATATTATACCAAGTATATGTACAATATTATCACCATTATATTTGCCACCAAGCCTCACCGTGCCTCCCCTTTCTTAACGTGTGCGTGCGTGACCCGACCCGTGCTTGAGGGTCGCCCCAAGCACGCAGCTTTTGCCCCGATGCCATGACCAGGGGTGTGCCGTGCTTCGCAGTTTCATCAACTATATGAGACATGTGTAAATCTTGTGAACAATGTTATTGTGACGTCGTCGGATGAAGAAATGACCAAAAGATGTATACTACATCTTAATATATAAGAAGTTATACAAAACTTTCATGTTCATGCATGATTTCTCATGCTGAAATCATTAGGTGCTCCAAAAATGTTGCTTAAATTTGTAATTTTTAAAATTCAAATCGTAATGTAAGTTGTATTTTACAATAGTGTGTAAGAATACAATAGCTTGATAGAGAATGATTTTACAACATTTTAGAAAAAAAAAACATCAATTTTAGAATTACTATGAGAGAGAAAATGAAATTGATACGATCTTATACAACTTTTTGAATAAGACGGATGGTCAAACACGATGTCTAAAAAGTCAAAAACCGTCATTCTTTTTGGGGACGGAGGGTAGTTTCCAAAAAAATATTTGCCTTATGTGCATGTTGGTTGTGTGTGCCCTTGATTCGGTAACCAACGGTAAATTACCTCTTAAATACGGGAATCTTCGGAAACGATCGGAAGAGGGCAAAAACTGTTTCCACTTTCATTTCCATTTTTTTTACCATATTATCATTTTCATTTTTTTCGCGGTTACCACTTCGTTTCCGTTTAGGCAACAATCGGAAAAAACTTCGAAAAACGACTACGGAAAATCGGAAACTACCGTTTTTTTTTTTTTTGAGAGAGAAATATGTATTCATACGCACTTTTGAGAATACTATCATTTTCGTTTTTTCCTCACAGCGAATCATTTCACTCTTCACCCCGCCTCCTCGAGTTTTTCATGCTGACAGGGTAGGTCCCACCACGCGCCTTCTCCTAGATGCGGCTGAAGTGGCGATCTTTACCTTGTGCCCGCCCAAAATTTTTCGAAAATTTGCGGCGCAAAGATTCGCAAAACACAAAACCCTATCCGCCTCCTCACAGGCGATTCATTTCACTCCTCATCCGCGTCCTCACAGGCGATTCTAGGGTATACAGCCGCCGCCGCCCGCCGTTGACAACCACCACCGCCGCATCCAACCACCGCCCTCGCCATTCTCGGGTTTCAAGCCGATCCGCGCATCGTGGCGTGACCACCGCCCAACCCACCTCCGATCCATCTGCGGCGCGTCTGCCGGGATAATCTGCTACCGGCTATGACGAGGCCGCCGTCCTCCCCACCGTCACAACTCGGTCCACCGAGTACGAGGCACCATCTCTAGGGGAGACCGCAGGTCCGCCGACCACCTTCTACGCCCGGCTTCATCCTCCACCCGAGCGGCGGGAGCACCGCTTCGTCATCTCCAACAGCGCTGGCCTCCTCCTCGATCTCCTAGCCTACATTTTGTTGGATACTGAACTACACTTTGTTTATTCCTCTATTTCTGAACTACATTTTTTTGTTCTCTGCCTCTTTGGTTTGTTTAGTCCTCATAGACTGCCTATTACATAATTTATCCGCGTAATTATCCTAAGATGGATATACCGAGTTGTACATCCGAAACGACACCCGATTTGCTACAATGTTGTTATCTAGTATTTTTGTCGTAGGAAACGCAACTACTGCTGCATATTTTCTTGATAGATGATTATGCATGCTCAAGAAACATGACGGCTATCTATAATACTATCTTGTCTTAAAAAAATTGCCTATTACATGAATGGTTCTTGAACTACAGGCACTTGTAGATCTTGAACTTGACACCGATTTGCTACTATAATGTAGTTATCGTGTGTTTTTTGTCGTCATAGGAAACCGCAAATACCTTTGCTTAATTTTCTTTATACATGAATATACGTGCTTTCGAGAACAATGGCCCTTTCTGAGGAGAGTACTTAAACTATCTTGTCTTACACGAATGTCCTTGTTAAAACAACAAGTTACTAAAGTACTGAGTTTGATTATATTCCTCTATTCTGAACTACATTTTTTTTTTGTTTTTTACGCCTCGGTGATTTGTGTAGTCTTCATAGACGCCTATTACAAAATTGAAACTGTATAATATTAGGCCCCTGCTAATTTTTAGGCGACTGAAATTTTCAAATCTGTTTCAGCGATGAAGCTACTTCCCGGTGATTTCATTCCAACAGGCATCAACGCATCATCAGGGTGGATAGATAGAGAGCACGCGATTGTCGGCTGAATTTTTCGGTCGCCTATACATGAGGAAAGGTGATAATTTTGTCCTCGGATGGATACATGGAGTTGTAGATCTTGAACAATACACCATTTGCTACTATAATGTTATTATTATCGTGTGTTTTTCTACTATAATGTTATTATCGTGTGTGTTTTGTCATAGGAAAGCGCAACTTCGCCGCTTGTTCTCTTCATAGATGAATATGCGTGCTCAAAAACACGACTGCTCTGTAGAGTACAACTATCTTACAAAATGATCCTATTAAACCAATTGTTGCTAAACTACGGTTTGTTTATATTCCTCTATTTCTAAACTACATTTTTTTGTTCTCTGCCTCTTTGGTTTGTTTAGTCCTCATAGGCGCCTATTACAGAATTGAACTGTACAATTTTATCCTCGGATGGATATGTCGAGTTGTAGAATCTTTGAACCCGACACGAGTGCTACTATAATGTTGTTATATGTGTGTTTTACGTCATAGGAAACTGCAAATATTGCTCCTTATTTTCTTTATACATGAATATACATGCTCAAGAACAATGACTTTCTGTAGAGTTCTTCAACTATCTTGCCTTACGGGGAATGTCCTTATTAAAACAAGCTGTTACTAAATTACGGTTTGTTTATATTCCTCTATTCCTAAACTTCATTTTGTTGTTCTACGCCTCGGTGGTTTGTGTAGTCCTCATAGAGTGCCTATTACTGAATTGAAATGTATAATATTAGACCCCGCTATTTTCGAGGTGATTTGAAATTTTCAAATCTGTTCAGGCGACGAAGCAACTTCAGTGATTTCCATCCAACGGCGGGCATCAACGCATCATCGGCGGGGAAGAGATAGGAGCACACGACGGTGTCGCTGTAAGTGAGGAAAAGGTGATAATTTTGTCCTCGGATGGATATATGGTGTTGTAGATCTTGAAAGTACACGACTTCTACTATAATGTTGATATCGTATGTTTTTATCATAGGAAATGGCTACTACTGCTTTTTATTGTCGTAGCGCCAATAGAGCAGCTCATGCTATGTTATTGCACTTTTTGCGCTATTCGCGCTATTGGCGCTTATAGCACACTAAGCTCAAATAGCGTCATAGCGGCTACTATGGCGCTATTGGCAAATTGATCGCCCCGACCTAATTGTTAGTGATTGAGTGATTTCAAGTAACTTTATGATTGTTTGCTTATGTACTTGACTTGATGCCTTAATGGTTGTTTGCCTTCATGGTTGTTTGTTTTGAGGATAAGAACTTTATTATATGGTTATCATTATCACTTATCAAATTATAATTGTATACTTGTCCTAATTTCTGTTATTTGAAACAAATAGCGCTATAGCGTGAAATGCATCTTCGACGTTACGTTGCAAATAGCGCTATAGCACGACCATAGCGCCGCTATAGCGACCGCTATAGCGGCAATAGCATCTAGAAACAGTTTGCCTCTAAATTTCATAGCGATCTAAAACATGGGTCGTAGGAAAGCTGCGACCGCTGTTTCATATTTTCTTTATAGATGAATATACATGCTCAAGAACAACGATTGCTCAGAGAGTACTACTACTACTACTTTGTCTTACAAAAATGTGCCTATTAAATGAACTGTTACTAAACTACAGTTTGTTCATATTCCTCTATTCACGAACCACATTTTTTTTTGTGATACATTGCCTCTATGGTTTGTGTAGTCCTCATAGGCGCCTAATCAGAATTGAACTGTATAATTAGGGCCTTGCTAATTTCCAGGCGACTGAAATTTTCAAATCTATTCAGGCGATGAAGCTACTTCAGTGATTTCGATCCAACAACAGGCGACAACACATCATCAGGCGGGAAGAGACAGAGCACGCAGTGTAGCTTGAATTTTTGGTCGCCTATTAAATGAGGTGCCTTGGGATAGTTGATTATGCGGCACTCTCCAAAGAGTGGGCGAAGGAGGACAGGAATTGGCCGCCAAAGGAATCCAAAATCCTTGGGACAAATATCCACAGAACCTTGCTCGGGCTTTTTTGTGTGCATTGAGCATCTTGCCCGGTGTCAAGTGACAAGGCTGAAATTGTTTGGACCTGTGAAGAGGCTCGGTCTTTATCTGAGATAGTTTTAGAGAAGGCAGCCCGTCCTTCTGATGTCATTGGTGTAAGGGAAAGATATGAGCTCACAGGGGCCCTGGGCACCCCGAAACGAGCGGGGCATCTGCGTGGTATGTCTACATGGGTTGATTGGAAGGCGGATGATGGTTCCACGGGGGTGGCTTACGGGGAGATGTTACTACAGAGGGGCGAACATCCGGGCATGTGGGTGGTATGTATAGTTCGGTTGGTTGGAAGCCTTGGTCTTTGCGACATGTGCATAGATGAGCTCGGGGCTAAGGCCGAGGCGATGGAATTACAAGGCCACTATTCAACGCCGCCAACACCTCTAGCCCCGTAGGTGGTGCGGAAGCGGCGCGCCTTAGCCATTGACTTAGCCGGACCGAATGCTTTGCGGTTGAGATGGAATTGGAGGCCGAAGCGGTTAGAGCGAGCACAGAGTTGCAATAGATGAGCTCGGGGACTGCGGTTGGGAGTGGCCGAATGCCCTTCGGTTCATCTTGCCCAACCCTAACTACCGGCATGGATCTCCAATGCTATCACCCGAAGAGCTTCAAAAGGCGGGGCCTTCTTTGTCTTTGCTCTTCATGAGTGGTACATGCGACAAGCGACCACAAACAGGCAAAATGTGGCGTTTCGCTGCGGTGCCCGTGAAAGAAGTTTTTTGGCGTGACCGCACGGGCGAAGAGGCTGCGATCAATGTGGGTTTCGATGATTTGTTTGACCTCATGGCTTTGGATGTATTGGATGTGTCCATCCTTCGCCGCATGACACTTTGTGAGTACAATTTCTTCTATTGCGCACTCACTTGGGATGCCTCTTCATCTATTTGCTTGCTAAATTTGCTTTGCATGCCTCTATTCCTAGATGCCTTTCGGGGAAGCTAGGGCCATGTCTTTGTCGGTTGGCTTTCTTGATCTGAACCATTCACCTTCAAAGGGCTGGCGGGCGGGCTGGCGGCATGGGCACTACATATCTAGAATGGGGTCTAAGGAAACATCTTGATAAGGATTTTGTCATGTTTGCGCATAACCCGGTGGACACCGGATTGATTCTTTGTTGTCATTGCTATCAAGTAGAGGAGAGTTTATTTCGTTGACTCTGCGCCCGGCTTGAATTCAGATACGCTTCCGTTGAAAATTGCAATAAAAAGCGGTGAGTGTTTCCTAACCTACAAAGCCCGACCCGGGCATTTTTTTTTCTTAATTATGTTACTAAGGCCCTGTTTGGATCAGATTTTGGATTCTCAAAATCTTGATTTTAGCTAGATTTCTAGAATCTAGATTTTAGATAAAATCTGAATGTTGTGTTTGGATACCTGAATTCTAGAAACAAATTTTATGGTTATAGACATGTGGATGGGCAAAATCGGGGTAAAATCTTCTCTTGGGCTGATTCGGATTTTTACAATCGACCATCGATTCTAGAATCTAGGGTATGTTTGGAAGCTACACGATTTTTATCTCAAGGATTTTAGAATCCTCTTGGATCCAAACAGGGGCCTAAAAAAAAAAAAAAAGAATGTGACATTTTGCATTTTACTCATGTGTAGGCTTAGCGGCGTGTTTTCAATCCCACGGCTAAGGAGGTGACGAGGGACCTTAAAAGTTTTTAGTTCACCCCAAATATACGAAAGTAAGTAGTGCTTCACTTGAAGTTGTGCGCTTGCGTTTCCATTCGATGAATAACCCTTTGTGTTGTTGAGTATTAGGCAATTTCCAGATTAATTTCATAAAAGTAAATCATGATGAACCGAAAGCTAGATTGTTTTTCTTCTTCTCGGTGGTAGTTGTTAATTTGGCATTGGAAGATTTATTCCTACCTTTGGTCTTGCCATGTGGGTTTTTTACGCACCAAATTTGTGCGAGAATGGCTCTCAGTTCCCCTTCTCAATAGTGTACTTTGCCCGAATTTTTTCCTCAACATCAAGAGATGCTATCAGGGTTTTTAAGCGATATTTTCTAGCTCTTCTATGAAGAAGGCAACTTAGCATTAATGCATACGGCTACAAACTCGTCGGGTATGACACACTTAAGGAGTTCAAGTTCTTTTGCCATGTCTTTGAACCTCATGAGCTTGCTTGACTATAGATCGGTTAGCAACCATCTTGTAATCATGAAAGCTCTCCATAATGTACAACTTAGAATATATATCTGATGGTTGCATTCAGTTAAGCCAACAATAATCCAAAACATTTTAGCCTAGCGTAGCTAGAGCATGGCCTTAACTTTCGCCGCCTCTTAAAATTTGCACTAGAAATTTTTTCTAGCCTCAAAGACGTCGAGTGAAAAAAGCCATAGTTAAATCAAGAAAAAGGCTATAATAAGGTTTTTGGATTGTTGAGATATTAGGCAATTTCCAGATTGAAACTCCCAATTATAGTTGTGGTGTTGTGTCTAATCCCAGTAGGCTTGGTACAAATATATAGGGAGGAAAACTCCACATCAACTAGCGATATGAATACTAATTGATATCGCACCTTGCACCTTTACTCATGAAATTTTGAAACAATAAAGCACATTAGGAAACACGACTATTGGGCCTTTGAGATTTATCGAGAATTTCTTCATATGAATTTTAAGGGAACTATTCATCATATATAAATTCTAACATGTGTTTCATATGTTTTGCAAATTACTGTTGCAAACCGATAAGTGATAACAAGACATGTTGGTTAATTTTTCTTTCTTTCTAGTTAATTTTCAACTTCAGCCTTAAAGATTTTAAAGTAGTCTAATAATGCCTGATCTTTAGTTTTCAGCAAGTAAATATAGCAAAATCTAGAAGCATCATCAATTAATGACATGAAATATCTCTTTCCACACACCATTCATCTCACATAGATCAGAATGTATGAGTTCTAGAGGTGCCAAGAGTCTCTCCTTTGCCTTGTGAGGCTTTCGAGGTTGCTTAGATTGCACACAATTATGACACTTAGAACCTTTGGTAATGGTGAAATCTAGAATTAAGCGCAAGCTCACCAAAATTCACATCTAGAATTAAGCGCAAGCTAGATAGGTGTGACACAAAACTTCACATGATAGAAACGAGAATGCCAAACACTTTCGAATTATCATTAGTTGTGTCACAAATCGATTCAACGACTTATTATAAAAAATCGCCAAACTTAGGCGAGACAAACCTCATAACCATAGCTGCACCAATAAATTGTCCATGCTTAGACATAACTACTTTATTAGACTCCAACACCAGCTTAAACCCATCTCTTAAAAAAGAAGGTAAACTTCAGATCTCTTGTATGTTTTTGAGATATTGGGCCTTTGAGATTTATCGAGAATTTCTTCATATGAATTTTAGGGGAACTATTCATCATATATAAATTCTAGCATGTGTTTCATATGTTTGCGCGTTACTGTTGGTAAACCGATAAGTGATAACAAGACATGTTGGTTAATTTTACTTTCTTTCTAGTTAATTTTCAACTTCAGCCTTAAAGATTCTAAAGTAGTCTAATAATGCACGATCTTTAGTTTTCAACAAGTAAATATAGCAAAATCTAGAAGCATCATCAATTAATGTCATGAAATATCTCTTTCCACACACCATTCATCTCACATAGATGAGAATGTATGAGTTCTAGAGGTGCCAAGAGTCTCTCCACTGCCTTGTGAGGCTTTCGAGGTTGCTTAGATTGCACACAATTATGACACATAGAACCTTTGGTAATGGTGAAATCTAGAATTAGCGCAAGCTCACCAAAATTCACATCTAGAATTAAGCGCAAGCTAGATAGGTGTGACACAAAACTTCACATGATAGAAACGAGAATGCCAAACACTTTCGAATTATCATTAGTTGTGTCACAAATCGATTTCGACTTATTATAAAAATCGCCAAACTTAGGCGAGACAAACCTCGCAACCATAGCTTTGCACCAATAAATTGTCCATGCTTAGACATAACTACTTTATTAGACTCCAACACCGGCTTAAACCCATCTCTTAAAAGAAGGTAAACTTGGATCTCTTTGTATGTTTGCGAGATATTGGGCCTTTGAGATTTATCGAATTTCTTCATATGAATTTTAGGGGAACTATTCATCATATATAAATTCTAGCATGTGTTTCATATGTTTGCAAAGTTACTGTTGCAAACCTGATAAGTGATAACAAGACATGTTGGTTAATTTTACTTTCTTTCTAGTTAATTTTCAACTTCAGCCTTAAAGATTCTAAAGTAGTCTAATAATGCGATCTTTAGTTTTAAACAAGTAAATATAGCAAAATCTAGAAGCATCATCAATTAATGTCATGAAATATCTCTTTCCACACACCATTCATCTCACATAGATGAGAATGTATGAGTTCTAGAGGTGCCAAGAGTCTCTCTCTTTGCCTTGTGAGGCTTTTCGAGGTTGCTTAGATTGCACACAATTATGACACATAGAACCTTTGGTAATGGTGAAATCTAGAATTAAGCGCAAGCTCACCAAAATTCACATCTAGAATTAAGCGCAAGCTAGATAGATGTGACACCAAACTTCACATGACAGAAACGAGAATGCCAAACACTTGAATTATCATTAATTGTGTCACAAATCTGATTCAGCGACTTATTACAAAAAATCTGCCAAACTTAGGCGAAACAAACCTCCGCAACCATAGCTGCACCAATAAATTGTCCATGCTTTGACATAACTACTTTATTGGACTCCAACACTACCTTAAACCCATCTCTTAAAAAGAAGGTAAACTTCAGATCTCTTTGTATGTTTGCAGATATTGGGCCTTTGAGATTTATCAGAATTTCTTCATATGAATTTTAGGGAACTATTCATCATATATAAATTCTAACATGTGTTTCATATGTTTGCGATTGCACATTTGCAAACCGATAAGTGATAACAAGACATGTTGGTTAATTTTTCTTTTTTTCTAGTTAATTTTCAACTTCAGCCTTAAAGATTTTAAAGTAATCTAATAATGCCGATCTTTTAGTTTTCAGCAAGTAAATATAGCAAAATCTAGAAGCATCATCAATTAATGTCATGAAATATCTCTTTCCACACACCATTCATCTCACATAGATGAGAATGTATGAGTTCTAGAGGTGCCAAGAGTCTCTCCACTGCCTTGTGAGGGCTTTTCGAGGTTGCTTAGATTGCACACAATTATGACACTTAGAAGCTTTGGTAATGGTGAAATCTAGAATTAATCTGCAAGCTAGATAGATGTGACACCAAACTTCACATGACGAGAAACGAGAATGCCAAACACTTTCGAATTATCATTAATTGTGTCACAAATCGATTCAGCGACTTATTACAAAAAATCGCCAAACTTAGGCGAAACAAACCTCCGCAACCATAGCCTTGCACCAATAAATTGTCCATGCTTTGACATAACTACTTTATTGGACTCCAACACTACCTTAAACCCATCTCTTAAAAGAAGGTAAACTTGGATCTTTGTATGTTTGCGAGATATTGGGCCTTTGAGATTTATCGAGAATTTCTTCATATGAATTTTAGGGGAACTATTCATCATATATAAATTCTAACATGTGTTTCATATGTTTGTAGTGCCTGTTGCAAAACCGATAAGTGATAACAAGACATGTTGGTTAATTTTTCTTTTTTTCTAGTTAATTTTCAACTTCAGCCTTAAAGATTTTAAAGTAGTCTAATAATGCACGATCTTTAGTTTTCAGCAAGTAAATATAGCAAAATCTAGAAGCATCATCAATTAATGTCATGAAATATCTCTTTCCACACACCATTCATCTCACATAGATGAGAATGTATGAGTTCTAGAGGTGCCAAGAGTCTCTCCTTTGCCTTGTGAGGCTTTTCGAGGTTGCTTAGATTGCACACAATTATGACACATAGAACCTTTGGTAATGGTGAAATCTAGAATTAATTTTGCAAGCTCACCAAAATTCACATCTAGAATGCTTTGCAAGCTAGATAGGTGTGACACAAAACTTCACATGATAGAAACGAGAATGCCAAACACTCGAATTATCATTAGTTGTGTCACAAATCGATGATTCAGCGACTTATTATAAAAAATCGCCAAACTTAGGCGAGACAAACCTCCGCAACCATAGCTTTGCACCAATAAATTGTCCATGCTTAGACATAACTACTTTATTAGACTCCAACACCGGCTTAAACCCATCTCTTAAAAAAGAAGGTAAACTTCAGATCTCTTGTATGTTTGCGAGATATTGGGCCTTTGAGATTTATCGAATTTCTTCATATGAATTTTAGGGGAACTATTCATCATATATAAATTCTAGCATGTGTTTCATATGTTTTGCGATTGCTGTTGCAAACTGATAAGTGATAACAAGACATGTTGGTTAATTTTACTTTCTTTCTAGTTAATTTTCAACTTCAGCCTTAAAGATTCTAAAGTAGTCTAATAATGCCCGATCTTTAGTTTTAAAGCAAGTAAATATAGCAAAATCTAGAAGCATCATCAATTAATGTCATGAAATATCTCTTTCCACACACCATTCATCTCACATAGATCAGAATGTATGAGTTCTAGAGGTGCCAAGAGTCTCTCTTTGCCTTGTGAGGCTTTCGAGGTTGCTTAGATTGCACACAATTATGACACATAGAACCTTTGGTAATGGTGAAATCTAGAATTAAGCGCAAGCTCACCAAAATTCACATCTAGAATTAAGCGCAAGCTAGATAGATGTGACACCAAACTTCACATGACGTAAAACGAGAATGCCAAACACTTTCGAATTATCATTAATTGTGTCACAAATCGATTCAGCGACTTATTACAAAAATCGCCAAACTTAGGCGAAACAAACCTCGCAACCATAGCCCGCACCAATAAATTGTCCATGCTTTGACATAACTACTTTATTGGACTCCAACACTACCTTAAACCCATCTCTTAAAAAAGAAGGTAAACTTGGATCTCTTTGTATGTTTGCGAGATATTGGGCCTTTGAGATTTATCGAGAATTTCTTCATATGAATTTTAGGGGAACTATTCATCATATATAAATTCTAACATGTGTTTCATATGTTTGCAAAGGCTGTTGGTAAACCGATAAGTGATAACAAGACATGTTGGTTAATTTTTCTTTTTTCTAGTTAATTTTCAACTTGAGCCTTTAAAGATTTTTAAAGTAATCTAATAATGCCTCGATCTTTAGTTTTCAGCAAGTAAATATAGCAAAATCTAGAAGCATCATCAATTAATGTCATGAAATATCTCTTTCCACACACCATTCATCTCACATAGATGAGAATGTATGAGTTCTAGAGGTGCCAAGAGTCTCTCCAACGCCTTGTGAGGCTTTCGAGGTTGCTTAGATTGCACACAATTATGACACTTAGAAGCTTTGGTAATGGTGAAATCTAGAATTAGCGCAAGCTAGATAGATGTGACACCAAACTTCACATGACGTAAACGAGAATGCCAAACACTCGAATTATCATTAATTGTGTCACAAATCGATTCAGCGACTTATTACAAAAATCACGCCAAACTTAGGCGAAACAAACCTCCGCAACCATAGCCTTTTGCACCAATAAATTGTCCATGCTTTGACATAACTACTTTATTGGACTCCAACACTACCTTAAACCCATCTCTTAAAAAGAAGGTAAACTTGGGATCTCTTTGTATGTTTGCGAGATATTGGGCCTTTGAGATTTATCGAATTTCTTCATATGAATTTTAGGGGAACTATTCATCATATATAAATTCTAACATGTGTTTCATATGTTTTGCGAGTGCACATTTGCAAACCGATAAGTGATAACAAGACATGTTGGTTAATTTTTTTTTTTTCTAGTTAATTTTCAACTTCAGCCTTAAAGATTTTAAAGTAATCTAATAATGCCCGATCTTTAGTTTTCAGCAAGTAAATATAGCAAAATCTAGAAGCATCATCAATTAATGTCATGAAATATCTCTTTCCACACACCATTCATCTCACATAGATGAGAATGTATGAGTTCTAGAGGTGCCAAGAGTCTCTCCTTTGCCTTGTGAGGCTTTCGAGGTTGCTTAGATTGCACACAATTATGACACTTAGAAGCTTTGGTAATGGTGAAATCTAGAATTAACTTTGCAAGCTAGATAGATGTGACACCAAACTTCACATGACGTAAACGAGAATGCCAAACACTTTCGAATTATCATTAATTGTGTCACAAATCGATTCAGCGACTTATTACAAAAATCTGCCAAACTTAGGCGAAACAAACCTCCGCAACCATAGCCTGCACCAATAAATTGTCCATGCTTTGACATAACTACTTTATTGGACTCCAACACTACCTTAAACCCATCTCTTAAAAGAAGGTAAACTTCGGATCTCTTGTATGTTTGAGATATTGGGCCTTTGAGATTTATCAGAATTTCTTCATATGAATTTTAGGGGAACTATTCATCATATATAAATTCTAACATGTGTTTCATATGTTTGTAGTGCTTTTGTTTGTAAAACTGATAAGTGATAACAAGACATGTTGGTTAATTTTTTTTTTTTTTTTCTAGTTAATTTTCAACTTCAGCCTTAAAGATTTTAAAGTAGTCTAATAATGCACGATCTTTAGTTTTTCAGCAAGTAAATATAGCAAAATCTAGAAGCATCATCAATTAATGTCATGAAATATCTCTTTCCACACACCATTCATCTCACATAGATGAGAATGTATGAGTTCTAGAGGTGCCAAGAGTCTCTCCACTGCCTTGTGAGGCTTTCGAGGTTGCTTAGATTGCACACAATTATGACACATAGAACCTTTGGTAATGGTGAAATCTAGAATTAACTGCAAGCTCACCAAAATTCACATCTAGAATTAACTGCAAGCTAGATAGGTGTGACACAAAACTTCACATGATAGAAACGAGAATGCCAAACACTCGAATTATCATTAGTTGTGTCACAAATCTGATTCACTGACTTATTATAAAAATCTGCCAAACTTAGGCGAGACAAACCTCCGCAACCATAGCCTGCACCAATAAATTGTCCATGCTTAGACATAACTACTTTATTAGACTCCAACACCAGCTTAAACCCATCTCTTAAAAAGAAGGTAAACTTCGGATCTACTTGTATGTTTGCAGATATTGGGCCTTTGAGATTTATCGGAATTTCTTCATATGAATTTTAGGGGAACTATTCATCATATATAAATTCTAGCATGTGTTTCATATGTTTGCAAAGTTACTGTTGCAAACCGATAAGTGATAACAAGACATGTTGGTTAATTTTACTTTCTTTCTAGTTAATTTTCAACTTCAGCCTTAAAGATTCTAAAGTAGTCTAATAATGCCGATCTTTAGTTTTCAGCAAGTAAATATAGCAAAATCTAGAAGCATCATCAATTAATGTCATGAAATATCTCTTTCCACACACCATTCATCTCACATAGATGAGAATGTATGAGTTCTAGAGGTGCCAAGA
Source organism: Hyparrhenia diplandra (assembly GCA_015847255.1). Classification (NCBI taxonomy): domain Eukaryota; kingdom Viridiplantae; phylum Streptophyta; class Magnoliopsida; order Poales; family Poaceae; genus Hyparrhenia; species Hyparrhenia diplandra. The sequence continues at coordinate 157,199 of JADLZK010010339.1, forward strand.
GTCTCTCTCCACTGCCTTGTGAGGCTTTTCGAGGTTGCTTAGATTGCACACAATTATGACACATAGAACCTTTGATAATGGTGAAATCTAGAATTAACTGCAAGCTCACCAAAATTCACATCTAGAATTAAGCGCAAGCTAGATAGATGTGACACCAAACTTCACATGATAGAAACGAGAATGCCAAACTTTCGAATTATCATTAATTGTGTCACAAATCTGATTCAGCGACTTATTACAAAAATACGCCAAACTTAGGCGAAACAAACCTCCGCAACCATAGCCACGCACCAATAAATTGTCCATGCTTTGACATAACTACTTTATTGGACTCCAACACTACCTTAAACCCATCTCTTAAAAGAAGGTAAACTTTGGGATCTCTTGTATGTTTGCAGATATTGGGCCTTTGAGATTTATCGAGAATTTCTTCATATGAATTTTAGGGGAACTATTCATCATATATAAATTCTAACATGTGTTTCATATGTTTGCGATTGCACATTTGTTGCAAACCGATAAGTGATAACAAGACATGTTGGTTAATTTTTTTTTTTTTCTAGTTAATTTTCAACTTCAGCCTTAAAGATTTTAAAGTAATCTAATAATGCCTCGATCTTTAGTTTTCAGCAAGTAAATATAGCAAAATCTAGAAGCATCATCAATTAATGTCATGAAATATCTCTTTCCACACACCATTCATCTCACATAGATGAGAATGTATGAGTTCTAGAGGTGCCAAGAGTCTCTCCACCGCCTTGTGAGGCTTTCGAGGATTGCTTAGATTGCACACAATTATGACACTTAGAAGCTTTGGTAATGGTGAAATCTAGAATTACCAAAATTCACATCTAGAATTAAGCTAGATAGATGTGACACCAAACTTCACATGACGTAAACGAGAATGCCAAACACTTTCGAATTATCTTTAATTGTGTCACAAATCGATTCACCGACTTATTACAAAAAAATCGCCAAACTTAGGCGAAACAAACCTCCGCAACCATAGCCTGCACCAATAAATTGTCCATGCTTTGACATAACTACTTTATTGGACTCCAACACTACCTTAAACCCATCTCTTAAAAAAGAAGGTAAACTTGAGATCTCTTGTATGTATGTTTGCGAGATATTGGGCCTTTGAGATTTATCAGAATTTCTTCATATGAATTTTAGGGGAACTATTCATCATATATAAATTCTAACATGTGTTTCATATGTTTGCAGTGCCTGTTGCAAACTGATAAGTGATAACAAGACATGTTGGTTAATTTTTCTTTTTTTCTAGTTAATTTTCAACTTCAGCCTTAAAGATTTTAAAGTAATCTAATAATGCCTGATCTTTAGTTTTCAGCAAGTAAATATAGCAAAATCTAGAAGCATCATCAATTAATGTCATGAAATATCTCTTTCCACACACCATTCATCTCACATAGATGAGAATGTATGAGTTCTAGAGGTGCCAAGAGTCTCTCCACTGCCTTGTGAGGCTTTCGAGGTTGCTTAGATTGCACACAATTATGACACTTAGAACCTTTGGTAATGGTGAAATCTAGAATTAACTGCAAGCTAGATAGATGTGACACCAAACTTCACATGACAGAAACGAGAATGCCAAACACTCGAATTATCATTAATTGTGTCACAAATCTGATTCAGCGACTTATTACAAAAAATCCGCCAAACTTAGGCGAAACAAACCTCCGCAACCATAGCCCGCACCAATAAATTGTCTATGCTTTGACATAACTACTTTATTGGACTCCAACACTACCTTAAACCCATCTCTTAAAAGAAGGTAAACTTGGATCTCTTGTATGTTTGCGAGATATTGGGCCTTTGAGATTTATCGAATTTCTTCATATGAATTTTAGGGGAACTATTCATCATATATAAATTCTAACATGTGTTTCATATGTTTGCGTGCACGTTGCAACCTGATAAGTGATAACAAGACATGTTGGTTAATTTTTCTTTTTTCTAGTTAATTTTCAACTTCAGCCTTAAAGATTTTAAAGTAGTCTAATAATGCCACGATCTTTAGTTTTCAAAGCAAGTAAATATAGCAAAATCTAGAAGCATCATCAATTAATGTCATGAAATATCTCTTTCCACACACCATTCATCTCACATAGATGAGAATGTATGAGTTCTAGAGGTGCCAAGAGTCTCTCCAACGCCTTGTGAGGCTTTTCGAGGTTGCTTAGATTGCACACAATTATGACACTTAGAAGCTTTGGTAATGGTGAAATCTAGAATTAAGCGCAAGCTCACCAAAATTCACATCTAGAATTAAGCGCAAGCTAGATAGATGTGACACCAAACTTCACATGACATAAACGAGAATGCCAAACACTCAAATTATCATTAATTGTGTCACAAATCGATTCATCGACTTATTACAAAAATCGCCAAACTTAGGCGAAACAAACCTCCGCAACCATAGCCTCGCACCAATAAATTGTCCATGCTTTGACATAACTACTTTATTGGACTCCAACACTACCTTAAACCCATCTCTTAAAAAGAAGGTAAACTTCGGATCTCTTGTATGTTTGCGAGATATTGGGCCTTTGAGATTTATCAGAATTTCTTCATATGAATTTTAGGGGAACTATTCATCATATATAAATTCTAGCATGTGTTTCATATGTTTGCAAAGATGCCTGTTACAAACCGATAAGTGATAACAAGACATGTTGGTTAATTTTTCTTTCTTTCTAGTTAATTTTCAACTTCAGCCTTAAAGATTTTAAAGTAGTCTAATAATGCCTGATCTTTAGTTTCAAGCAAGTAAATATAGCAAAATCTAGAAGCATTATCAATTAATGTCATGAAATATCTCTTTCCACACACCATTCATCTCACATAGATCGAGAATGTATGAGTTCTAGAGGTGCCAAGAGTCTCTCCACTTTTGCCTTGTGAGGCTTTCGAGGTTGCTTAGATTGCACACAATTATGACACTTAGAACCTTTGGTAATGGTGAAATCTAGAATTAACCGCAAGCTCACCAAAATTCACATCTAGAATTAATCGCAAGCTAGATAGATGTGACACCAAACTTCACATGACGTAAAACGAGAATGCCAAACACTTTCGAATTATCATTAATTGTGTCACAAATCGATTCACGACTTATTACAAAAATCTGCCAAACTTAGGCGAAACAAACCTCATAACCATAGCCCGCACCAATAAATTGTCCATGCTTAGACATAACTACTTTATTGGACTCCAACACTACCTTAAACCCATCTCTTAAAAGGAGGTAAACTTCGGATCTACCGTGTATGTTTGCGAGATATTGGGCCTTTGAGATTTATCGAGAATTTCTTCATATGATTGCAAATTGTCACATTTGCAAACCGATAACAAGACATGTGGGTTCTACACGGTGCACCACTTGATGGCCGCGATGAAACAAGTTCATTTGGATCGCCACGAGGTAACTTCGAAGTGCGACTCCATCTTGTGCCTACCTTTGTTTGGTAATATAGACCATGTGTACACAAACACTTACGCCTACCTTTCTTTGTATTAGGATTTTGACTTGATGGGAGATTCCATCAATTTGGAGGATATTAGAGAGAAGATGGCCAAGTTTCTTATGGAACATGTCATCAGCCCCGAAGGCGAGCATTTCGTTTCAAAACCGTGAGTTGATTCGTTTCCCCTTGCCGCATGACGATCGGTGGATACATGCATATGAACGTGCGGTTATTACCCTTTGCCGCATGCCGATCAAAGCTGGATACATGCATGTGAACTGTGTTATTTGTGTTGTGAACAATCGTGGTGTGCCCTGAAGAACCGGGTACATCGTGTGAACAATCGAGATACATCTGAATTTGCAATGCTGCTGCCGTCTGCCATTTGTTTGTGATCGGACCTATGCATCTGTATTATTTGTGTTTGCCAGTGTCTACCATTTTCAATTTCTGTCACATAGCTAAAATGGTCGTTATCTATGTACGGACCACACCTGCCGATGCTTGGCGCTGAGGTTTCGTACTAAATGTCCGTCGCATAACCGAAGAAACGCTCAAACACCGAACAAGCGCCCGAAAGTACGTAACATTTACAACCGCATGTAATCAAAACGGTCGCCCGTAAAAGCGACTAAATCCCACGACGTGGGTACAAAAAAGAACGTCTGTAATAGCTTGAAAGGAACGCAGACGAAGCTTACTAAAAACAGCGCCTCAGTAGCTCATGTGTTACTTCCGACACGTGCCGCGAACAACCGTCCGTAACATGGAACACATTGCGGACGATCGTTTTAAACATGCGACCGTAGTTCCGAACGAAGTTACGTTCGAACGACCCACGGAAGCCGCCCGAAATTGGATTAAGCTTCACGGGACGGTAGTACGTAACAAGCGCCCGTGAGCTGAGTGTAGTTACGCCGAGCAATCTAGCTGGCTCAGTAGCTCAGAGGTGACACGCACACGTGTGCCACGCGTGCGTAAGTACGAAGATATCACGGTCGGCCGCCCCACACGGGTCCGTATTTGAATAACGGTTTATAGACCCTTATAGTGATCGGGTGTCCGCGTGAATGGATGCGATTAGAGGTGCGCGATGCATACAAGCCGCCTGCGTCGTGTGCGTTAGTGCCCACAGACGCCTTCTTGCACACGTGTGCACGCTCAAACCGATTCTGCCGCATATTGGGTTCGTGCGTCACTACTTTTGACGACTTGATACGCTTGACATCGATGCCGCGCGGTGCGTGACGTTTCTAGATGTACAATCGCATCTTAGACAATAATGTTCGTAGATACCGTAGACCACGGTCGAGCAAAACCCCAGGACACGCAGGCGTTCCACGGCGTGTGTAACAAGGGCTCACTACGCACGGCAAGTTTGAGACGCACGAAATCCCGTCGTATTAAAGCTCATTGCGGGCACGCCGCTACGGACAGTGTCCAGAAGTCGACATTTAGAGACCCTAATGGGCAGACAGCGCTGCTATGGATCGTAGATGCCCTCAACGCGCGATTGTAGAAGCCTTTTTACATAGTGCTAGGGTTTATCTCCGATCGCAAGTAGTTTCCGACGACCCGATTAGGAGTTTTTCGTCCAGTAGAGCTAGAGACGTTCGACGCCGTGCCGATTTGTAAGAACCTCCCGGGCAAGTCCTTACCCCCCTAATCTTGAACTTAATTAATGAGATGATAACGATGATGATATGATAATCGGATTAGTAAATAGTGGTATGAGCGATAACGTAGCTATGGAGCTAAGCGGGATGACGTAATCATCCACATTATCTACGCTCATACGTTGTAATCAAGAGAAACATGAGAATGCCTAATGAACCCTAACCAACAAAAGAGGTGAGTAGTGGTAGTCCGGTAGAGCCTAAATACCACGTCGGGGAATCGCCGCGAGGGGTTCCTGCGGGAGAGATACTCGCCTCCCCTAAGGACCAGTTCATAGACCTTCTACCTAGTGTGATATTACGTGCATGACCACCACGCGCCCGATATGGAAATTTTGGATTTCACACCCCGTTGGGTTGAGGTATAATCTGGAGCCAAGGTGGCCGGAGTAGGCAAATGACCTATTGGGAGCAGACATGGGGAGAGTGGCCCCATGGTCCGGTTGGCGTGGATGCTGAGTGATCTTCCATGTAATTGTTTGGGCGCAGTGGCGCAGTGCTAGAGGCACATATTGATGATTTATGATTGAGTGTGGTGTTGACAGTATAGGTTGGGTAATAAGGTATTACCTGTAAAGCCGCGGGTGATTTGGTATCACCATATTGTCTAGGATGATGCGTCATCCTTCCAACCCCTGAGAAGTTATGGTGAGGATTATACCAATATACCTAGGGTAGCACCCAAGCGGGTACGGAATCTCGTTGGGCCTGTCGAACCATTAGCTGTGGTGTAGACAACGCCTATCGTGTGGGGAAATTTGTACAACCTCTACAGAGTTAATTGAATCTATTCGAATAGCCACGTCCTTGGAATGGGCAAGTGCTAGGCGTGAACATCTATGATTAGATATACACTTATGATGACTAACCAGTGTTGCCATGACAGTGATGACATGAGATAACCCGGGAACTAGCGAGAGCAGTTTTAGAGACTCTGCTAGGGCCTAAACCCTTAATAATTACAACCCCCTGGTTGGGACTTGCTGAGTACGTTTGTACTCACCCCTCTACTTTTACAGATATCGGCACATATGAAGGTAAGATCGACGACAAGGTAGAGGATAGCGTATCGTAGGAGTTCGAGAGGTGTTGAAGCCCAGATTTCATCCATGCACAAGTCTGCCTGTGGAGTACGGGGCAATGTCATAGTTAATCCACCGCTTCTCGGTTGGCCAACTCTGATATTGTAACCCGACTTGGTGACCCTTCGTCACCACTGTAAGTCCCTTTCCATCCTATATTTCTATAGCTCGATTTACTATTATTTCTGTTTACCATTATCTGTTACTAATAGACGTGTTTTTGGCGTGATCCTGGCGCAAACACGTGTGATTAACGACCCATTAAAAGTGGGGCGTGACAGAGTGGTATCAGAGCCGAGCTTGTCCATAGGATGAAATTGGGTTAGCAAAAATTTATAACTCCACATAAGGATAACTACTTTTAAACTTGTTGCTACGAGTACACCTTACTACAATAGTTCGTATGTTGCGGAACCGATGACAACATCGAAACTCTAGCAGCAATGGACTAGTAAGGAAGACCTCAGTCGGACTGCCTGACCCAAAGGAGAGTTCACAACTCCTCACGGAGATACTAAAGTACTTAAGATACCTTGGCCTTCCTCGATATTAAAATCGATAGTTTCGTAAAGACCAAGTATTGGAGTACTTAATGAACTTGTACGCTTCCCAAAGCTCCCAACAGGAAGGATTGTCAAAGTGCTATCCGGCGGACCAACTGGAAATGCACAAAGCTTCCGAACACCTAAATGGGCTTACCAAGGTGTGCAAGTCCTTGGGTAAATCTCCACAAGGCATTTAGTCCAAGCAACACCAAAAGTTTGAGTAGTATTATCCATGTGCAAGCTTGTAGTGCAAGCAATGTCTTAGCATTAGCAGCTAAGCATTCGCTCGCAGTCATACATGCCTAGGCTTGAATGCCTTTAGTAGGTGCAAAGTCGCGCAATAACCATCATGTCAGTCACTATGTGTGATGCGACCATGTATCATCTAGGTGATTGTTCCGTGATGAGAACTATTGTCGCGCTTGTTTGCTTAATATAATGCCTTATTTCTTTTCCATCCTAAAGGAAATTCTCCATGATTACTACTCAAAGTAATCAATGGAAGGAAGATTCCAATAGGATCGTGAACGTCTTGAAAAATCCCTCAAGTCACGAATAATAAGACAAGTTTCCCTATAAACTTAGTTCGCCGTGACTAATTGTTGACATTTCTTGGCGCAATCACCAAAAAGGCAATCACGCTTAGAAATGTCTATTGGTAATCGAGCGCAAATCGCCAAAAAGGCAGGAGTTTGGAAAACCAAAGGTTGACTTCCCACGATGACTTCAGGAATTGTTACATTCGGCAATATCACCACGGGATGTCGGGTGGCATTCTCGTAACGCGTTCTGAGAACAAGTCAAGCGCACGGAAATACCGTTGTAGCATTTCACCCGGAGATATTCGGGGTATCGTTATTTATATTTTCCCAAAGGAAGGCATGGTGTAGGATTCTAGCAAGGGCATGAACAAGACGACATGTCTATGCAGTTGACCAATACTCAATACAGGGGTAAATCATGATAGTTCATAAGATAGTGTGACACACACTTGGGCCAACCTCAAGGATAAAAGGGAAATAAAGAATAAAGAATATTCCTAAGTGAAGCGAGGCATTCCTAATGTATAGGCGTGCAAAGAACAAGTTAATGATCATGCAGACATAAATGACTAGAGTTTTAGGCTGAGAATGAGATGGACGGGGAGACCTCCCGGTACCATCCGGCCCAATGGAAGGCATTTACGAACTCCTACATCACATACGAACATGGAGGGATTACAAGGGACGGACAAGGCTGTCACAACCCTACCGCCTACCCTCACGACCGTGGCATGCTCTCATATCCGAAGGTCCCCGCTCATCCGGGCACCATGCCCGCATGTTAAGGTACATCCCATGTCCCCCGCGAACTCTCACCCTACGGATGAACGAGCTAGAACATGGACAGGCCCGAAGACCACAACGAACCGCCATCTCAGCACAACTCTTACTCTACTCAAATACATGGCACGAATGGTTAAGCCTAAAGTTCTATACGACTAACCACGACATAGGAACTATAGTCTAGTTCTTCTGTCATGATCGTGTCGAGAACAACATGTCAAGAATATAACATAGAGACTATATGCTAGTTCATATGTCAAGTCTATAACATGAATATACTCTAGCTCTATTGCACAACTAAATAAGAACAAGACTTGGGAAGAAACCATAAATGTATTCATAGAATATTCCTTTCTCCCAAGTACAAGCTCTCCAATGAAGCTTAGCCTTGCTCCAAATACTACTAAAGCTAAAAGAACTAGAGAGAGGTGGAGTAGAGAGGAGTGTGGTGAGTGAGGAGGCTCCAAATGGTGTGTGTTGAGTGAGGGAGAGAGGGACCTATTTATACACAAAGGAGAGGTGGCCAAATGACCCTAATGCCCCTAAACCGACCTAATGGACACGTCAGTGCAGTGAACCGGCCATCACACCCCGAACCGCCTGATTCAAGACTTAATGTACCGACCTGCCAAGGCGGGCTCGAACCGCCCCGGGGAGGGTGCGGGCGCACCTTGGGGGTGCGCCGCATCCCTTTGGGCTCGCCCGGTCCGAGCCGGCGTGGTGTCTTGTGCGGGCCTGAAAAGTTGTAGTGTGATGTTTGGTCGGCCCAATTACGTCGTATCGGTCCAATTCCACCCGGGGCTTGTGATCTTACGGAATGCGCTTTCGTGGTCACGCCTTTTGGTCGTATTTCCACTGTTTTTATTATAAATACTACAAAATACATTTTGAACACTACAAGTGGAAATATGTGAGTAATAAATGTATATGAGTATGATAATGTATAGTTTCACCCCCTTTATGGTAGAATGTTGACGTTAAAAATGTGTCGTTAGTGACCGTCAACAACTCCCCCAAGCTTACCCTTTCTTGGCGTCCTCGAGCAAAAGATAAGTACTTGGTTGTTGATCAGGAGTTGCTACTATGCCGATTACATTTCACAAGTGCGGGGGTTATAATAAGATTTTCTACTATAGTTTGAATAAAATGGCACATCTTTTTTCTCACCCTTTATTACCTTTCATCGTAGCGGGGCTTTTTAGCTTTCTCAAAGTCTTGGCGGTTGCGAGATAGAACGGTTATATGTAGTAAAATACTTTTTCATTCATCCTTTTGATCAACTTTCTCATCCGGGATTTATTAAAATTATATTTGGTTTTTGAGAAAGTATGGGCTTATTACTATATATATTTTTTTTTTTTTGGAGAGGTGGGTTTCGCTCGCCCTAGACTTTTGTCTTTTATTTCCTCTCTCTTTTTTTTTGGAGATGTGGGCTCTTCTCGCCCTCGGACACATGTCCATTTTTCATCTCTTTTTTTTTTTAGCATAGCCCATAGCATTTCTCTTTTCTTTCAAATTAAGCTCCCGGATGTTAAGTATCTCATTTGAACGAAATCATAGTAAATCTGTTTGTACCATATCATACTTGGCAACAACTTAGACTGGATAGAGCTTATGCAACCCACATGAATCAGGTTTTTCAGGATGAGTTTTTAGACTTAGCCACTAAACCCAAACTTTAGAGAAATTCGAATTATAAACTAGGCTCAGGCAAAACATAAGACAGAGCAACTATTCATCATTTCAACAAGGTTCAAAACTAAACATTTCCATAGCTCATATGTATAGACATGAAAGTTTTTGCCTCTCTCTTTTTTTTAGCGTAACTCATCTTTTCATAAGATTGGAGAATATAATCAAAATGTGAGATACACGTTACCTTTCTTGGAGTCCTCCCCAAGCTAGCTCTTTACTTACCTTTCATGGTTGTGCTAGCTTGTGCGCGCAATGATCTGAGTTGTGATTGGTCGCGTGATTGGAGGCTCCCCCCAAGCTTGTCTTTTGATGTCATCACAAAAACAGGACAAAAAACTTGGGGTTGAAAGGTTTATCTCCTCTTCTCTCATTTCTCCTCCTTCTCTTCTCTCCCTTTTCTTTTATTATTATTATTGTTTTATTTATTTTATTTATCATTTTTATTGTAAGCATCATGGAGTTTATTATTGGGAGATTATTATTGTAACAAAATAAAAGATAACTACCGATTTACCTTTGGCAAGGACTCACCTTTTAAAGTCTGCTGGCGGGACTCTTCTCCTTTCATTTTGTGCTTAATGGAAGGTCACCCATATCCAGGAGAAGTGGATGTGGATGTCGTCCCTTTCGCTTGCCATGCACGCCTAACACTTTTCGGCTTTACTTTCTTGGGCGCTTGTTTTTAGCATTCTTATGCTTGTTGAACCCATTGAATGGGCATCTCATTATAAGACCCTACATATGAAAGCTAGCATGCCCCGATCGCACGTGTAGGACTGCATTTGTAGTGTTAAGAAATGGTCTCCCAAGGGTTGGGGGAACTCTCTTGTTGTGACCCATGTCCAGGATGACAAAGTCCGTCGGGACGTATGCTTCTCGGATTTTCACCATAATGTCCTGAGCTACTCCCTCTGGTTTCCTTAGTGATAGGTCCGCCATCTGCAGTTGAAAATGTACAGGGGACAAAGGTCGACCTAATATTTCATCGTATGTTACCTTGGACATGATGTTTATGCTTGATCCAAGGTCGCAGAAGGCATCCTCGAAGACATGCGGGCCAACTGAGCATGTGATTGTCGGGCGGCCAGGATCCTCCTTCTTGATAATGAGTGGTGGCTCGGTAGGAGACTTGCTATCTTCCCGACATAGAGGTTTACCAGACCTCGTTGAGACCATTTTAACAGATTCAAGAGAAGTTTCGGGTTGCCCCCGTAAACTTTTCCCAATCCGTAACAGGCAAAGCAGCAGCAAACTGAGCTAATTGTGTTTCTATCATTTTATTGAAGCTCAGTTGTCTTTCATAAGAAGAAGTTAAATTTTTAATTTTGAAAATCATGTTTTCAATTGTTTTATCATTGAGCATCAACTTCTTTGAAAGATCTTCAATTATTTTTGCTTGGTCTAAGACCAAGTCTTCCAAGGAGAGAGGATTCGAATTGTACCTTGAGTTTGAATTACCTCCTTGGTTTTGTGGGCGCGACTGATTATTCCACCCATTATGGTCTCCTTGTTGGCGAAACCCGTTGCTGATGTAGGTGATGTCTTCGCGGGTTTCGAGGTAGTCGTTCCTTGAATCGCCAACATTGCCATAGACTTCACATGTTACATGTGAGTCTACGGCCTTGACAGTGTCGTATGTTTCTTCTTCGGTGACACACTTGTCAAGCTCTTTCAACAGGAGATCCATTGTAGCAGGCACGTCCGTCTCCTCCACGGTATGCATGCTATCTTCTTGTTTGCCAAAGCTTTCCTCCCCCCAAGCTTGATTGGACACCATTTTCTCCATAAGAGTTGTTGCTCTATCGATGGTGAGGGAGAGGAAGGCACCTCCAACAGTGGCATCAATGTGCTCTTTTGACATGGGTGTTAACCCATTGTAGAAGTTCTGCATCATGAGCCATTTCTCCATCCCATGGTGCGGGCATGCTTGAATGTACTCTTGTAACCTTTCCTATGCCACAGGTATGGGTTCCATAGGATTCTGCTGGAAGTTGGCAATTCTTCCCCTCAAGGTGTGAGTTTTACTCATGGGGAAGAATTTAGTGAGGAACGCCGTGGAACACTTGTCCCACGTGTTGACAGCTTCCGTCTCTTTATAGAACCACTGTTTTGCCTTCCCCATGATGGAGAAGGGAAACAGACGGATTCTAATGGCTTCTGGTGTGACACCTTGGATGACAATGGTGTCACTGAGCTTGAGGAAGTGTTGTAGATGCGCATTTGCGTCCTCACTTGGCAAACCATAAAATTGGTTTGCCCGCACCATCTTGATTAGGCCGGCCGGGAGCTCAAAGTTCTCGGTTCCCATGTTGACAGCCGGGCCCAACGGGCACGTTGCAAAAAAAGAGGGGATGGAGTGGTCACGGATTGACTTGGCCATGAGTGAAGTACTAGATGATGCAAGGGTGATTGGTTTCTTTGTCGGCGGAGTAGCAGGAGAAGATTTGATATGAGTTGGGTTCTTCTTTTAGGAGTGCCTCCGAATCTGCGATGTAGTTGTTCAACAGGGATAAACCAATCGAACACTATCCTGTCTTCATCCACAACAGGAGAAAACATGAAAGATTAGCCTGCATGAGTAATGGCTACTTACACATGCACATCATTATGAACATGTCTTTCTAGAATCTTTTTAACCAATGCCTTCCCCGGCAACGGCGCCGAGAAATGCTTGTTGACATTTCTTAACGCAATCACCAAAAAGGCAATCACGCTTAGAAATGCCTATTGGTAATCGAGCGCAGAAGCGCCAAAAAGGCAGGAGTCTTGGAAAAACCAAAGGTTGACTTCCCACGATGACTTCACCGGAATTGTTACATTCCGGCAATATCACCACGGGATGTCGGGTGGCATTCTATAACGTTCTGAGAACAAGTCAAGCGCCGCGAAAATACCGTTGTAGCATTTCACCCAGAGATATTCAGGGTATCGTTATTTATATTTTCCCAAAGGAAGGCATGGTGTAGGATTCTAGCAGGGGCATGAACAAGACGACATGTCTATGCAGTTGACCAATACTCAATACAGGGGTAAATCATGATAGTTCATAAGATAGTGTGACACACACTTGGGCCAACCTCAAGGATAAAAGGGAAATAAAGAATATTCCTAAGTGAAGCAGGCATTCCTAATGTATAGCTGTGCAAAGAACAAGTTAATGATCATGCAGACATAAATGACTAGAGTTTTAGGATGAGAGTGAGATGGACGGGGAGACCTCCCGGTACCATCTGGCCCAATGGAAGGCATTTACGAACTCCTACATCACATACGAACATGGAGGGATTACAAGGGACGGACAAGGCTGTCACAACCCTGCCGCCTACCCTCACGACCGTGGCATGCTCTCATATCCGAAGGTCCCCGCTCATCCGGGCACCATGTCCGCATGTTAAGGTACATCCCATATCCCCCGCGGACTCTCACCCTACGGATGAACGAGCTAGAACATGGACAGGCCCGAAGACCACAACGAACCGCCATCTCAGCACAACTCTTACTCTACTCAAATACATGGCACGAATGGCTAAGCCTAAAGTTCTATACGACTAACCACGACATAGGAACTATAGTCTAGTTCTTCTGTCTTGATCGTGTCGAGAACAACATGTCAAGAATATAACATAGAGACTATATGCTAGTTCATATGTCAAGTCTATAACATGAATATACTCTAGCTCTATTGCACAACTAAATAAGAACAAGACTTGGGAAGAAACCATAAATGTATTCATACCGAATATTCCTTTCTCCCAAGTACAAGCTCTCCAATGAAGCTTAGCCTTGCTCCAAATACTACTAAAGCTAAAAGAACTAGAGAGAGGTGGAGTAGAGAGGAGTGTGGTGAGTGAGGAGGCTCCAAATGGTGTGTGTTGAGTGAGGGAGAGAGGGGACCTATTTATACACAAAGGAGAGGTGGCCAAATGACCCTAATGCCCCTAAACCGACCTAATGGACACGTCCAGGTACAGTGAACCGGCCATCACACCCCGAACTGCCTGATTCAGCACTTAATGTACCGACCTGCCAAGACTGGGCTCGAACCGCCCCCAGGAGGGTGCGGGCACACCTTGGGGTGCGGCCGCACCCCTTTGGGCTCGGCCCGGTCCGAGCTTCGGCGTGGTGTCTTGTCTGGGCCTGAAAAGTTGTAGTGTGATGTTTGGTCGGCCCAATTCTGTCGTATCGGTCCAATTCCACCCTGGGCTTGTGATCTTCTGGAATGCGCTTTCCAGGGTCGCGCCTTTTGGTCGTATTTCCACCTATTTTTATTATAAATACTACAAAATACATTTTGAACACTACAAGTGGAAATATGTGAGTAATAAATGTATATGAGTATGATAATGTATAGTTTCACCCCCTTTATGGTAGAATGTTGACGTTAAAAATGTGTCGTTAGTGACCGTCAACACTAACTTTTCATACGCTTCACACCAGGTAAGTTTGTGCTGTCTCTAGACACCCGTGTTACTAGGATACCCCAAAGTCTATCCCTACCCACAATGCTTGCTTTCCTCAAACCCTCAGTTAGGTAGACCCCTATCGTACCTTGTGCTTTTCCCTCCCATTCCCTTTCTAGTCCAAATAGATTAGGAGCTAACCTGCAGGAACATGATAACCACAAGTGGACTTCATGACTGTAGCTGTTGAACCACACCAGTGTTCTTCCCTATAGCCGTCACACGCTATCGCCTCAGTGTTACTGTGCTGACGACCGTGCAACATTGCCGACATGCTGTCACCTCAATGCCGAAAGCTGCTGATACTGCTGTTACTTTGACCCCAAACCACGACCGACGAAGCCGCTGAAGACAACCTACAAAGATTCAAGTGGCAACCAGTGCCAGTGATGCAAGCTGAAACCGAGGATTAGCACTACAAGCTGAAGATGGACAGAAGATCACAGTGATTGAAGACAGTCATCAAGCCCATAAAAGATATTTATGCCCGAAAGCAAACAGAGGCCCCGGGAGCATATAGAAATGCCAGAAAGAAGTATGCCGACAATAGAAAAGACACACAGTTCCACTATAGGGAATCCACCGGCCAAAGACCACGCCACTATCGCAAGGTCAATGAATACAGGAGGCTCACTCCCGTTCCTTCCACCATACACCACAACACCCCAGCCACAATACTAGTCGACCAAGCTTCTCCCAGAAGCCATCACCTTCGACCCACTATAAAAAGAGCACCACCCTCGCTCTCACCACCATCCCACTCCACACATCCCACTGCTAGCCTCCATCTTTCACCCTCTGCCATCACACTCTTTGCCATCCACCCACCAAGAACCATCACCAAACATCGCCAAGATGGCCGGCACTTGGGTTAGCAGCCAGTGCATCAACACCCCTGGATTTCCCCAACTTCTCTACCACACCGCACAGAACCTTGGCATCCGAGAGCTCCCTAAGTATGAGGGTAGTGAGTACGAAGAAAGCGGCACCCATTGCTGCGAAGTCACCGTCTACATCAGCAAGAGCCAAGACTACCCCGCCATCACTGAAGACTGGAGCGTGACCACTGTTGGTTTTCGCTACCCCAACACCTACCAAGCTGTCGCACGCAAGGCACTACATCGCCTCTGCCAGATCTACAAGGAGCCCATCGCCCGCACCCCCATGAGGCACCTGCCACCAGAAGGGAAGCATCACCGCTCGGATTGCTCGCTTGAAAGCGTGCAAGGTCCGCAAGGCAGCCCCGTCATCAAGCACCTGCTATCCTACCTGCTTGCCCTCGATGAGCAGTACGACCGCTAAGACACCGCCATAAGAAGCTTGATCCGCCGAGCCGAACGAGCGGAATGCTACGTTTAGCGACTTCTCACAGAGCACGCTCACGCAAAAGAGCAAGTCGCCACGGCATCACGCCGAGAGGCTACACTTGCCGAGACCCTGAAGGTCATTCAGGAGCGACACATCCGAGATCCGAGGGACACCCACATCGCCATCCAATCAAGACGCAGAGGACGCGCCATGGCCTGGCCAGAACCTGCCATTACAGAGGGGATATTCGCCAATCCCTTCACCAGAAGAAGAACGGACTCCACCAGGCCACCGTCACCGGCAGAAGACCGACAAGGAGAACCACCCCTCGCCCCTCGGTCAAGGCCCCACCAAGAGAAGAAGCCCCCAGCGCAGAGCCAAGTACCGGACCCGCAGGAGTAGAAGCCACCAAGACTGGCGCTGTAGAACCGTCACTCCCAAGGGAGGTGTAACTGTAGAGTAGCCTTACCTTTTTGCTCTACTGTTGTACTCCCCCTTGAAGTAATCAGATCATTGTGCTTGATCTACGACCAATATGCGAGTGCCGACAAAGGAAATTTGACGGGTGCCTCAACATCGAATGCCACAGGGAAAATAATAAGCAGAAAATTCATCTAAGTGGGGTAGTGCTAAATGCAAAAGAAAAGAAAACACAAACGTGCAAAAGCAAGGAGAAGAAAGAACAAGATGGGAGAGAACCAGAAGAAACAGAGAAATATGAAAATGGGCTAAAATAAGGAAATAAAGAACTACAGAAAACTTAGGGTTCCAAACAAGAAATGGGATCCCAAGTTCATGATGACTGTTACTCAGAAGAATCCAGACAGCGAGATACACCGCAGAAGACCGCGAGGGAACAAGTAGGAAGACAGGCACTAGGGGACACCAGAAGACCGAAGACATTGGAAGAATAAATCCTCTAAGTGGGGTAGCCGTCAAGGAAGACACAAGATTTCGAAGACCGGATGCGAGACCAAGAACAAGGGGGTAAAAGCAGCGAAGAATCACCAACGGCGAAGGCATGTCCTCCGCGTAGTATCGTGTTGCCCTAGTAATAGAGTAGCACGATAAGGTAGAGGTTCGATAAAGGGACAAAGACGTAAGCAATGGAAAGTTTTCTCTCTCTCTCTCTCTAATCCCTCTCCCTTTAGGCCTCAAATTAGGACCTTCACTCTGTAGACTTGGAATCTCGAGGACGAGATTCATCTAAGTGGGGTAGATTTGTAACACCCGTGGTTTTGCATCATTTTAAAATTCACTAAAAATTTGAACTTTTCGAATTACAACTAAAACTTGATTTATTTTTCGCTAAACCTAAACCCTGTTTTCGAAAACCCTGCATTTCAAACTCTCACCATATAGAAAATAGGAAACCTTTGCTTGATGATTGCTGAACTTTATGATGGCCAAGGATGCAAGGTAAGTCCTAGATTTTATTTATGGAAGTCAATGCATGAGAATCGAATTACGAATTTCTCTGGGAATCAAATACCGAAAACCCGTGTATACCAAATCTATATTAAATATTTTTCAAGCACAATAAATAATTACCCTCGACAATAAAGTCGTAGGGATATTAATGTGCTTGTGAAAATATTTATAGAATATAGGTTGCACATGAAATGATAGAATCGGGGGACAAAGTGTGTGCACCTATATATGTGAATATTTATATGAGTACAATTGGACATGTACTTGTATAAATGTTTATAACATCAAAATATATAGTCACACACATGAGAAAAAGGGAGAAAGAATAAAGGGAAAGAGAAATGGAAATTAGAAATGAGTCGTGGGTTCATTTCCTCACCATCCCTCCTCCCTAGCCCGGCCCAACCGGCTCCCCTCCTTCTCTTCCTTTGCCTCCCAACCGAGAAGCGGCCGGCCCGATTTAAGAGAAAGCCCGGCTACACCAGCCCGAGCCCGGCTCCACCTCACTTCCCTCGCTGACGACTGGGTCCCGCCACGTCATCGTCTTCCTCCCGCCGCGACGCGGAGACACCACGGTCCCGCCCTGGCGCCACCGGGCGACCACGGCGCGGGACCGTCGCAGCGCCCGGCTTCGAGGCCACCACGCCGTGACGACCAAGAGGCGTGCACAAGGGCTAGAGTAAAAGCTCACGAAACCCCCACGTGCCGAGCGGGGGCGGCCGCGCCCGCAAAGGACGACGCCGGCGTTTGTAGGCGGAGCGACGGGGACACCGGCGAGCCAGCTCACCTTCCCGGCCCGCCAACCCGGACACCGCGGTGCACGGCGAAGGCGAGTTCAACGAGCACGGCAACCACACGAACCGCAGCTTCGGTCATCGTCGCCATGGCGACGACGGCGATTGCCGTGGGCAGCGCGACTTGGCGGCCACTCACGCCCCCCGAGGCAAGCAACGTGGCGTCCCAGCTCACGGAGCACTAGCTCCCGGTCCACGCGCACAAGGAGCCATGTCGGAAAATATCGGGAGTGGAGGAAAAGATCTCGCCGACGGAGCTCCATGGCGCGCCTATAAATAGGCCTCGCCAGCCCTCAATCGAGCTCGCCCGCCTCGATGAGCTCCGCCGCGCACGGAACACGTGGTGCTCACCGTAGCTTCCCCTATCCTTTCCCCTCCAGCTTGGAATCCGAGTTTCCCCCAAAGCGGAAATCCGCCACCGCCGGAGAAGGAGTCCGAACTCCGCCGCCTACAAGGTCGTCGCCGTTCGATTGGTCGCGTGGTACGCATCGCCCACCCCTCCTCTTTCGATTCCCCTAACTATCGCGCTCGTATTGGCCTTGTGACGCCCAGCCGCCGGAGCGCCGTCGCCAGACGCCGCCAGAACCGCCACCGTCGTGGGGCCACCCTCCCACCGTCGCCCCAAGGCACGCCTTTGTGTTGAGGGAGGGACGAGGGGGCGTGCCGCACGACTTCGCGGCGAGCAACTTGGCCACGCCGAACAACTCCGGCGAACGCCCGACGAAACACCGCCGCACGGGCTCGGCGCGGACGAGACGCCGCGACGCCGCTTCGTTACCAAGACGCCGATCAAGGCGTCCACCAATGAAAAGCCGCCACGTCGTCGTTCCGCCCTCTACCGTCAACACCGTTGGGCAACGATTGTAATACGCATGGCGCCTACGTGGCATCCACCGTGGCGTCCCACCTGGACCCACGTGGCACCCACGTGTATGGAGGCCTTCTTTGTGTACACTTTGTAAATTGCTACGACTACCCGGCTATTGTACACGAGTTATAAAAGTATGTCTTCCGTGTCGAGAAAAATTCCCGAGAAAATTTGTAAATTCATTATTCGATTTATAGAATTTCATCATGTAATTAGTCCCAATTTTCTTACATGATAAAATTATATTATAATATTACCCTAATGATTTAATTAGGGATTAATATTATAAATTCCATATCTCATGCATACTAACTCCGTTTCGCATGAAACGACTTCCATAATTCCTCTAAAATCTAGCTCTATGCATCTAACCCATTGCCACCATAATGTTCTATGTTTGTTTTATATGTCATAGTTCAAGCTAGGGTTTATCTCCGATCATAAGTAGTTTCCGACGACCCGATTAGGAGTTTCCGTCTGAAGTAGAGCTAGAGACGTTCGACGCCGTGCCGATTTGTAAGAACCTCCCAGGCAAGTCCTTACCCCTAATCATGACCTTAATTAATGAGATGATAACGATGATGATATGATAATCGGATTAGTAAATAGTGGTATTAGCGATAACGTAGCTATGGAGCTAAGCCGGATGGCGTAATCATCCACGTTATCTACTCTCATACGTTGTAATCAAGAGAAACATGAGAATGCCTAATGAACCCTAACCAACAAAAAGAGGTGAGTAGTGGTAGTCCGGTAGAGCCTAAATACCATGTCGGGGAATCGCCGCGAGGGGTTCTGCGGAGAGATACTCGCCTCCCCTAAGGACCGGTTCATAGACCTTCTACCTAGTGTGATATTACGTACAGCCACACGCCGATATGGGCGGCTGGATTTCACACCCCGTTGGGTTGAGGTATAATCTGGAGCCAAGGTGGCCGGAGTAGGCAAACGACCTATTGGGAGCAGACATGGGGAGAGTGGCCCCATGGTCCGGTTGGCGTGGATCTTTGAAAGTGATCTTCCACGTAAGTGTTTGGGCGCAGTGGCGCGGTGCTAGAGGCACATATTGATGATTTATGATTCAGTGTGGTGTTGACAGTATAGGTTGGGTAATAAGGTATTACCTGTAAAGCCGCGGGTGATTTGCTATCACCATATTGTCTAGGATGATGCGTCATCCTTCCAACCCCTGAGAAGTCGTGGTGAGGATTATACCAATATACCTAGGGTAGCACCCAAGTGGGTACGGAATCTCGTTGGGCCTGTCGAACCATTAGCTGTGGTGTAGACAACGCCTATCGTGTGGGGAAATTTGTACAACCTCTGCAGAGTTAATTGAATCTATTCGAATAGCCACATCCTTGGAATGGGCAAGTGCTAGGCGTGAACATCTATGATTAGATATACACTTATGATGACTAACCAGTGTTGCCATGACAGTGATGACATGAGATAACCCGGGAACTAGCGAGAGCAGTTTTAGAGACTCTGCTAGGGCCTAAACCCTTAATAATTACAACCCCCTGGTTGGGACTTGCTGAGTACGTTTGTACTCACCCCTCTACTACGGATATCGGCACATGTGAAGGTAAGATCGACGACAAGGTAGAGGATAGCGTATCGTAGGAGTTCGAGAGGTGTGTTGATATTTCTTACACGATCCCAATTAGGAAGGCGAAAGAAATATATATGGGATATCTATCTAATCATGTTAGCTTGGATATGGGATTAACCTCATGATCCAACAAAGCGGAGTTAGGCGGTGTTAGTAGTGGGATGTAAGCTTAGCATCATTATCCATAGTGGAGTTAATCTCACGGGATATGTACTCAAGGTATACCACTCATTTCTAGGCATTACCTATACACTAGTCTGTCACCCTAGCAATAACGCTCTAAGAAATGCGGGGCATGGTACTCTTGATTGGCCTTGATAAAAGAATGAACATGATATCTGCAAAAGCGTTTACGGATAGAAATACCAATTATAGCACTTCAGGGAGTAATCCGGTATCGTATTTATATTTTACCACGAGGGAAGAGAGTCTATGGAAAGGTAGAGAGAAAAGGATGTCTAAAGATTTATATTGTGATTTAGTTATGAGATCATCCACTTTACAAGAATGTAATGCGAGTAACCATATGCATAACTCAACAAGGTTAAGTCACGAGGATAAAAGATAATAATATAAATGATAAATACCCAAGTCTAAGATCATCATAAGCCACTAGAATCATACGAGTTATTAACATGTAATAAATTAGAATAGAATGAATATTCCTAAGATACTCCTAATCATATATGTCAATGAATACTACAATTAGTGCAATACATCTAGCTATCATGGCAAGGTTGGATTACTTCTACACATGGCAAGCATTACCAATGACAAACAAGGGCCGAAACTTATTCATCATCGTAATTATAAGCTCGACGTGTCCTACATTCGGAGGGTGGATTCCAAAGGACTCAACAGGCTGTCACTCCCGCGATCTACCACACGGCCCGAGAATGTAGGGTGCAATTGCGGATAAACGTTGTATAAACACCACGTTTACACATTGCTTATCACCCACATAGTGATCATCTATATGGATGCTATACAATTCCATGCATAAAATATAAAGCAATCTTACTAAACTAAACATATAATCATAGCAAGCATAAACACATATCAATAAGAATATAATAATTATATAGATCAAAGCCATAACAATTGTATTCTAGATATAAGAGTACTTACAGATTGAATACAAGAGAGAAGTCTCAAGAACGATCCTTGCTACTTCTTGACTAATCGGGAACTCAAGATGAACTTGATCTTCAACTAGAACTAGCTATGTAGCTAATTACTTCTAGTATGAACTAGGGCTTAGGTCTAGACTTGGCTGGACTAGATGGGTATGAGTTGATGAATGAGTATGATAATGAAATTGTTATCGACCTCGTGGTCACCGGTCTTCTTATATAGCACTTGGCGATGAACATCAACCCTTGGATCAAACCGACCTTGGCAACGGTGTAGATACAACCTCAATGTCGGTAGTAAACCGACCTAGAAAGGGGAGGCTGACAGGGGGACCCCACCTGGCGGCCGCCAGGGTGGCATTGGCGGGCGCCAGGGTGGAGTGCCACCTCGGCATCCCGTCTTTTCTCGTGTCCTCTGGTATCTTCTAGAATGTTTTAGTCCCTTGTATATTCCGGAACTTTCTCCATTATTCTCTGCATTTATCTATTAAGTCCCTGGAAAGTCATAGAATACCAAAACTCGTGGAATTATGTTAGTTAGACCCCTAAAATTATGTTTGGTCTTTGACTTTAGCCCTTAATTCATGTTTTTTAACTTGTAATTTTATGCTTTAACAGGTGTCAACAAGGTGTTGAAGCCCAGATTTCATCCATGCACAAGTGCACTTTTGTGGAGTGCGGGCAAGGCGTGTCATTGTTAATCCACCGCTTCTCGGTTGGCCAACTTTGATATTGTAACCCGACTTGGCGACCCTTCGTCACCACTTGTAAGTCTCTTTCCATCCTATATTTCTATAGCTCGGTTTACTATTATTTACTTTTACCATTATACGTTACTAATAGGCGTGTTTGTGGCGTGATCCTGGCGCAAACATGTGTGATTAACGACCCATTAAAAGTGGGGGCGTGACAATATTATATTACTTGTATTGTTGAATCTTGAAAAAATTGCGATCATAGTCCATGTATTTATGCTTGATCTAATTTTTATCAATTACATTTGATAGCCACACAATAGTATACACAAATACATTTGTAGTTGATCTTAAGATACATGCACAACATTAAATAGCTTATAGACGGACCTTACATACGTGGGTTGTATAGGGAGTCTTTATATATCGACCGTATGAAATTCGAGAAATCTGGGGCGACTAGCCGTGCGTGGGTTGTACATGCCCTAAGCTCCCTATTTACGAGGCGTTGGACTCTTCTCTTACGGCTTTTCCTTAGACCGGGGAGGGCACCATTGTCCCTTTTGCCACACATACTCTTGAGGAGAGTCCAGATCATCATCAGAATCCTCAACATCAGCCCATGCTTGATCTGCAATTCTTTTACTGACGTGAGGTTTACTGTCTTCATTTTTTAAACGCCGATCATCCTCTAGGAAGCATGCCCCCATCTTTCTTGGATGGGGGGGCGGTTGACTTCGTGCCGTGCGTATTCGTGATATTGCTCACTTTGCATGAGGGGGTAGTTATTCCTAGCAAAGCGACTTCAAGCCTTCATTCGGCAAAGAATGTCTAAAGAAAGGGCGGTCCCAATGAGACTCCTCTCGTTCTTTCATGTACTCCTCCTCGTTCTCGGTGATACATCTCCTCTTCGTATCTCGCTACTCTCTTGCAATTTGTTGATCTCACGATATTGCTTTTCTTCTTTGTCTTTGCCATTTGTTCAAAGAAGATACGAGATGTCACCCTTGGTTTGGAGATTTCTCCTTTCTCTGTTTGGCTATTTGGAAACCGAACATGACGCACCTGGAGCTCTACATCAGACACTCGCCGACTAGGGTCAACTGAACCGCTTTTCTTTGCCCTCTCAGAAGTCAGCACCTTCATTGGGCCTTTGCCCTTAGGATCACTGGCAGAAACCATGCATGTATCGAAAGCAACCATGCTGCTTTGGGAAGGGCTCCTTATCCACCTTCATGTTGTTGTTGAACTTGAGGAGACCTGGCCAGTATAGCCCCTCGAATCTTGCTCAAGATTCGTCGTTGATGTTGTGAGTGATCATGTCATGGAAGCCACAATATTTCCCGATCTTGACCCAAACGGACGTCTCATAGAATGATTCTCTGGTAGCTTGATACGTCCTTCCTTGACCAAGAACTCAAAGAGCTTGTCCGACTTGGAGATGTCGAAATCATATGCCCCCTTGAGTGTCTTCATCCAGCACTGGTTAACCTGGACAGGCTCCTTGCCCCAAGCGAATTCGACAGCTGTTATGTCCTCCTGGCCATCATCTTCATCTTCTTCTTCTTCTAGGAAGTGGTGGTATGCCTGATAAGACACACTGCCCCCTTTCTGAAAACGGGTGTCCTTCTTGATGCTCTGGAACTGATTGGCCATGAGTGACAAGCGCCTTGAGAGTTGTCCAAGGTCATCAAACTCCATGCCGGCTAGCTTTTCCCTGATGGCTGGATGCATACCCCGAATGGCTACGGCCGACAACTGATGGTCTGGCAAATTCAAAGAGTAGCATGAATTCTTGGTTTCTCTGAACCTGCGTAAGAATTCTTGTGGTGTCTCATTATATTTCTGTGTTAACCCCATCAAGTCAACGAGTTCTTTCTCATTGGAACCACTATAGAAATATGAATGGAATTTGTCTTCCAGCTCAGACCATGTTCCAATAGAATTGGTCGGCAACGTGGCAAACCATGTGAAAGCCGGCCCTGTAAGGGATGATGGGAAGAAGCGAATCCTCCATGCTTCATCATTGGCAAGCTCTCCCAACTGGATCAGATACCAACTGACATGTTCGGTAGTTGAGGTGTCATCTTGTCCAGAGAACTTGGTCAAGTCGGTTGGAGGCTTCAATCTGGAAGGAAGCGCCACTCTGTTGTACCAATCAGGATAGGGTGATTGATACACATAGGGCCGATTCTTGGGCTTAATCCCAAATTGGTGTTGCATCATATCGGCCATCCTCGCTAGGAGTATATCCACATTTGAATCTTGTGGTCCATGAAACTGTCCTCCTGACTGTCCAGCTGGTCTATATCTAGGATTTGGCATAGCATGAATGGTGGAGTAGTTAGTGAACTCTGTATAACCAGGGCCAAAGGGATTTCTCTGTAACCCACTGGCCATTGGAGCAATTGAATAAATATTGTATATTGGAGGTTTTTCTGGTGTCTTGTTCTCCCCTCCAGCTTCTTGATTTGTAGCTCCTTTC
Organism: Hyparrhenia diplandra; assembly: GCA_015847255.1. Classification (NCBI taxonomy): domain Eukaryota; kingdom Viridiplantae; phylum Streptophyta; class Magnoliopsida; order Poales; family Poaceae; genus Hyparrhenia; species Hyparrhenia diplandra. The sequence continues at coordinate 181,802 of JADLZK010010339.1, forward strand.
TTTGGTGGTGGCTTTGGCACATGTATGTATCTAGGCCCTGAAAGCTCACCAAGCCGCTCTGCAAAGTGCTGATCAAACTCGGGTCCAAAGCTGCTCTTCATGATGTCACGGAAAGTATTGAACGTGTTGTGATTAGTCATTGCTCTCCCAACGGCAGCTGCAACAATCTCTTCCATCCGACAAATTTCTTCAGGCGTTGGTTCTTCATCTTCCTTTCCTGCCCCCTCTTCTTCATCAGAAACTTGCTGAGCATATTCCTTGTCACCGGGCATCACTATCTTTGGAAGATCTGTCTTCTGGATGATTGTACCGCTCTTGTTCTTGGAGAAGCATGACATGAACTTTTGCGAGAAGGTCTGCGCACATATCTCTCACCATGGTCTCTAGGTCGGTGGCGGGTCATCCATCCGAGCTGAATGACATTGCTCTTGTCGACGTTGTCGGGCATCGTGTCTTGACCTTGAGTTGTCCCACCGGCGTGCCCAAAAAGTGTGTAGGCACAAAAACCGACTCTTGCGCCGCACACACCGACAAGCCGGAATAGCTGGCTTTACTCGATCGCCCGAGTGTCTTGATCCGGCGTGCGATCAATTTGACCTGTTAATTGACAAGGAGGTAAATGTGAGATCCGGAACATGCCTGGTGTGACCAAGACAGTTCGCATGTATGGCTCTAAGGCCAGATGTAAAGACATATAGCTATGAGAGCTATCTGTCGACAAATAATGACTGCATTCGGTAAGCATGTATGAAGATGTAACGTAATAACAGTTGCCGAATGATCATAGAAGACATGTTTGAACAAGTAAAGTCGATCGTCATCATATGACATCATAAAGCTCTATTGCATGGATCGAATTAATTGACAGCATGGAACATAAGCAGGTAACTCATAAGTATAAACCTAATCTAAAAGACACATGCATAGGTCTCATCCAACTAGTCTGCCGCACGTCTAGCCTTCCTAAACCCGTCGAGCTTAAACCCTTGGAAGCTAATCCACCGCATGATACCACTTGCTACAGATCTAAACCACTTACCACAACTAGATCAATCCACCGCATGATACAATCTAACCATGATAAGCTAAAAGCATGCATACATCTAAACAGATCTATAAATACTCATTACTCGTTGAAGCGCGTATGCATAGACAAGTAAAGTACATATGCAAACCTAATCTAAAGTAAAGCTAGAGATTTATCCCGATCAGTCCTAACAGCAATCCACCGCATGGTACACTGCAACAAGCTAATCCACCGCATTATACGGCTTGCCAGACTTAACCGTTCTAAACCCTCTTCGTCCTAACAGCTATCCACCGCATGATACACTGCAACAAGCTAATCCCCCGCATGATACGGCCTGCCAGACTAGACTCTAACGATAGGTAGACTTACACATATAAAATACAAGTAAACACATAAGCGTATTTGGCAAGCTTGCCGAACCAGGGTCCATGAAGAAGGAACTCACACGCAAAACCTTAGCCACGCCGCAGACGACTCATGACTAAACGGCGCAAGAACCGCAAGAACACGTGACAACTTAGATTGATCTAAGCTCGGCTATGAAAGAACAGATAGATCTAATGACAAGCTAATGATGAGCATTGGAAGAATTGATGACATCTAGATCTAACATAAGATAAAGCCGAGCCAAATCAATCTAAATTGGGCAAAAAGTGTGTGCAATCATAAATAAATAAATAAATAAATAAGAAGCATGCACCACTTGATAACTTAATGAATTCATTATATTTGCGGATCTAATGAAGCCAATAACTAGCTCTAAGCCGGACCTTAGCCCACCGGATGGCTCATGATCGACAGAGAACCCTTTTGCCCCCCCGATAGCTTAAATCCGCCCGACGATACTAAGCGTGAACAAGACTACTTGCAATAATCTAAATCCGCCTGACGATACTAGACATGGTGCAAGGTTGCCGGTACTTACGGAGGTCGACGGGTCGATGAATCCTCTCGCAGTAGATCGACGACACGACTAGACTCGAAGGGTGGCACGAAGCCAAGGCACGGAACCAGGTTTGTTGTATTGATTTGGTAGGTAGTTTTACAGTTGCCGGGGGTCTCATATTTATACCCTGGGCTTGACGAGTCCTAACTAATTACGAATAAACATAACAAAAATATCTAGCTAAGATACATTGTCCTCCAAGTCTTTTCGGAGTCGTGAGATTGTACGTGACGTGGGCCCTTATCCCGGATATCTTCCTTGACGCTTCACGCTTGCCGAACCATCTCGTGCTCAATTCCTCTTCGGACTCAGGCTTCTAGCCGAATAACAACGGCTTTCCGAATGCTACAGTACCATGGCTGTTGTACTGCTAGCCGAATGACCTCTTTATCGAATCATCACATGTCGGCCCACTTCGTCATTCAGGCTCTACCAAATTTTGGTGTTAACATTGGCCCACCTGCTACACCACTTCCTTAGACGATTGTAGACCTAAGTCCCACTCATAGGAATGTCAATGAAAGCACTCAAAGAAGCAACAACCTGGTTGAGGTGACAATCTTTGAAATCTTTGTCAGTCCTTACACCACTTGCAACCAGATCAGTGAACTTGTCAAGGACATGTGCAGACATCACAGGAGTCTAGTTTAGTCTTGGTGCAACTCGATTACCCTAGGCTGCTGGCTACACTTCTTGAACATCAAGGACCTCAAAGACATTGTTTGCTTGTTCTCCAAAAATGTTGAACTCATCCTCTAGATCCATCACTTAAACAAGAAGTAATGGTACATGGCATAGAACATTCACAAAATGCAATCCAGACAAACAAAAATAAACAGTAGGAACAACAACATAGATCATTCTTGCAATTAAAGTGTAGTTATAGACAAAATAAAGTGAAGTTATTACATACCAATGAAAGATAGGTAACACAAATGGGACTTAGTTCAGATTACATAAAAAGGCATCATTGCCTAGGGAACACCGGTCTCAGTAGTTTAGGCATAATAAATAAAGCTACATGAGGTCCACAAGTCATACTAGCACTTGATGGATTTAGTGGCCATTCCTAGTCTATCACATCTGCTCAGCCCAGGCATCTCTTGTCACGCCCCATTTCTAATGGGTCGTTAATCACACGTGTTTGCGCCAGGATCACGCCACAAACACGTCTATTAGTAACAGTTAATGGTAAACAGAATTAATAGTAAACCGAGCTATAGAAATATAGGATGGGAAGGGGCTTACAGTGGCAACGAAGGGTCACCAAGTCGGGTTACAACATCAGAGTTGGCCAACCGAGAAGCGGTGGATTAACTATGACACGCCCGCACTCCACAAAAGTGCGGACTTGTGTATGGATGAAATCTCGGGCTTCAACGTCCTTCTCCTAAGCAAACACCTCTCGAACTCCTACGATACGCTAGTCCTCTACCTTGTCGTCGATCTTACCTTCACATGTGCCGATATCTATAAAAATAGAGGGGTGAGTACAAACATACTCAGCAAGTCCCAACCAGGGGGTTGTAATTATTAAGGGTTTGGGCCCTAGCAGAGTCTCTAAAACCGCTCTCGCTAGTTCCCGGTTATCTCATATCGCCACTGTCATGGTCATCACAGGTTAGTCATCATCAAGTTATATATCTAATCATAGATGTTCAGGCCTAGCACTTGCCCATTCCAAGGACGTGGCTATTCGAATAGATTTAAATAACTCTCTTGAGAGGTGTACAAATTTCCCCACACGATAGGCTTTGCCCTTACCACCGCGACTTGGCTTAGACAGGCCTAACGAGATTCCGTACCCGCTTGGATGCCTCCTAGGTATATCGGTATAATCCTCACCACGACTTCTCAGGGGTTGGAAGGATGACGCATCATCCTAGACAATACGGTGATACCAAATCACCCACGGCTTTATTGGTAATACCTTATTACCCAACCTATCTTGTCGACACAAAACCCAATCATTAATCATCAATATGTGCACCTAGCACCGCGCCATCAAGCGCCCAAACACTTACGTGGAAGATCACTCAAAGCATCCACGCTAAACCGGACCATGGGGCCACTCTCCCCATGTCGCGCTCCCAATAGGTCATTCGCCTACTCCGGCCACCTTGGCTCTAGATTATACCTCAACCCAACGGGTGTGTGAAATCAAGCTGCCCCATCCCGGCGTGTGGTCGTATGTAATATGACACTAGGTAGAAGGTCTATGAACCGGTCCTTAGGGGAGGCGAGTATCTCTCCCGCAGAACCCCTCATGGGCGATTCCCCGACGTGGTATTTAGGCTCTACCAGACTACCACTACTCACCTCTTTTGTTGGTTAGGGTTCATTAGGCGATCTCATGTTTCTCTTGCTTACAACGTATGAGCGTAGATAACGTGGATGATTACGTCATCCGGCTTAGCTCCCTAGCTACGTTATCAGGCTCATACCACTATTTACTAATCCGATTATCATATCATTATTATCATTATATCATCATATTAATTAAGGTCATGATTAGGGGGTAAGGACTTGCCAGGAGGTTCTTACAAATCGGCACGGCGTCGAACGTCTCTAGCCTTGCTTCGGACGGAAGCTCCTAATCGGGTCGTCGAATCTACTTTACGTCTGGCGATAAACCCTAGCTTGAACTATGGCATATAAAACAAACATAGAACATTATGGTGGCAATGGGTTAGATGCATAGAGCTAGATTTTAGATAAATTATGGAAGTCGTTTCACGAAAACGGAGTTAGTATGCATGAGATATGGATTTTATAATATTAATCCCTAATTAAACCATTAGGGTAATATTATAATATAATTTTATCATGTAATAAAATTGGAACTAATTACATGATAAAATTCTATAAATCGAATAATGAATTTACAAATTTTCTCGGGAATTTTTCTCGACACGGGAAATAGGGTTTCTAAAGTACTGCGTACACTTATCGGGTAGTCAGTAGCAATTACACCGGTGTACACGAAAAGCAAATCATACACGTGGGCGCCCACGTGGGTCCACGTGGGACGCCCACGGTGGCCGACACATCGGCGCCACGTGTTTAATGATGTTGCCCTAACGGTTGTGACGGGGCGGGGCGGCGGGGGCAACGTGGCGATCCCTAGTTGGTTCGGTCTGTCGGCGCCGGATTACGCCGTGACGGGCGACGCCGTGTTTTCCCCCGCTCGCCGAGTCCACGCGGCGGCGGTTCGCCGAGTCCGACCAGAATAGCCTTGCCGCCGTCGAAGCTCGCCGCGGATGGCTTGGCGCACTCCCGCCGTCACCCCGGGCACGATGGTCGTTGCTAGGGCGGCTCCGGTGGCTTGCTCTCCCGACGGCGGCGATTTCGGGCGGCTCGGCGTCGCCGGTGATGCTCGGAGTCGGACTACACAATGCAATAGGGCAGGATTTATGAGGGAAACAAAAGGATAGGGGCGGGGACGACTTTACCGGCTCACTAATTCGACTCGGCGGTGACCAATACGACGGCGGCGATCCGGCCCATCTCGGCGGCGGAAAGCGGATTTGGGGGAAGTCTGGATTGGGCGAGATTGGAGCGGGGAGAGAGGGAGTAAGGGTGAGCACCGTGCATTCCATGTTGCAGCGGAGCTCAGAGCTAGAGGGGCGAGGCGGATTGGGGACCGAGAGGGGGTATTTATAGGTGGCGCCGTCGAGGTTCCGCCGTCGCGATATTTTTCGACCGTGCCTCGTGGGCTTGCGGTCCTTGGCTGGTGCTTGGCTGGCTATGACGCGGTGAGCAGCGTCGCGCGCGCGCCTTTCGGCGCCGCCCTGGCGAAGTCGGCCGTCGTTGCGCTCGTCTTCTTCAAAGAACGACTGCCGCCCACCATGGCCGCCGCGCCGAGCTCGGTCCGCGGCCGCCGTAGCCGTGGACCTTGGCCGTATGACGCATGGATTTGCCGGCTGGCTCGAGGAAGGTGTCGACGACAACGCTGTAGCCCTCGTTTCGAAGAATAGCGCCGACGCTGACGGCTTGTCGCCAGCCACCGTCGTGGTGGTCACGCCGGCGCCGGCAAGTGTGCGACGGCGTGTAGGGGGGTCAAGGTGAGGGCGAAGTCGGCTCTATGCGATGTGACGTCTCGGCGAGGGCTCCACGCCTCCACCGCGGCGCAGTCTTCGTGCCCCGCAACGCGGGGCCAAGGCTGCCGCGCACGGCGTCGGCGCGACGCAGCGGATGGAGGAAGGAGACGGATCGACCTCCGGGTCCCACTCATCGCGTGTGAGGAGGGGGAAGGCCGAGCGGGCTCGTGTTGCGGGCTTGATTCGCCGAGTTGGGCCGGCCCGTTCGGGAAGAGAGAAGGAAGATAGGGAGGTGGGCTGGGCCGGAAGGAAGAAGGGAAGGAGAGGAGTGAGCCCGAGAGCTCATCTCTAGTTTTCTTTTCCATTTCTAAATTCCCTTTCTTTCTTTATTCCCTTTTCTTAATTTCTTTCTCTACTATTTTTGTGTGTGTAAGTATGTATATATTTTTATTGTATTTATTTGCATAAGCTCTTGGACTCATATTCTCCCAACTTGTATTTATGAGAATATTTATGCAAGGAGACTTATACAAATATATGTAGATATATACATATGGGTGTACACACCTTTCCCCTAAATTGATATTTCATGTGTAATATATATTATAAATATTTATACAAGCACCTGTATATTCCCATGACTCTCATGGTGGGGAATATTTATTTATTGTGCTTATAAAATATTCATACATATATATTCCTAGTACACATGTCTTGGTATGCGTGTCGGCAATTATTATTCAGAGATAATTTGTAAACCATTTCTCATGCAATATCTTCCATAATTAAAATCTAGAACTTACCTTGCATCCGTTGCGACCATAAAGTTCAACAAGCAACAAGCAAGGGAAACCTAATATTCTAGATGGTGACATGCAGGGTTTTCAAAAAACAGGGTTTTGGTTTAGCGGGAAAATAAATCAAGTTTTAGTTGTAATTCGAAAAGTTCAAATTTTTAGTGATTTTTAAAATGATGCAAAAAAACACGGGTGTTACATCTCTCTTGGCAACCCAGGCATTGTTGTCTACCACATTGTCTTGAGGTGCATTCTTATTAGTTGGATTGGGCTGCGAGTCAGTCTCTAAGGGTACAATTTCATCAGCCCCAAACCTAAGTATCCAATTGCGGAGGATGCAGCAGGCTAACACCAGCTTGACTTGGGTCTTGTAGGGGTGGAATGCCTTGTTGTCAAGTATCCTGAAACTAACCTTAAGTGACCCAAAGGCCCTTTCCACTGTAACCCTCAAGGCAGAGTGCCTCAGGTTGAATAGTTCCCTGGCATTCTATGGCCTCCTAACACCATACTCTCTAAGATGGTACCTTGCGCCTTGATACGGTGGAAGGAAACCAGGTCTGATAGCATACCCAGCGTTCACCAGGTAGAATTTGCCTAGACACAAGTAGACAAGGCAAGAAGATTAGATAACAGGTGACCTAAGGGCAGCAAGACAGGCAAGGCCATTGAGTTGGTGGATTGAGTTGGTTATACCTGGAGATACCCTAAGACCATCATCTCTTTCAAGAGCATCAGCCAAAATCTTAGAGCAAAGGTGAACTTTAGATCAAAGTCCACACCAGCAAGCACATTTTGGGTTGTTGTGTGTTTCGTGCCCATGAAAGTAGGCATGTACTTCTTAGGGACTCTAGCAAGCACATGGGTACCATGTATTGCACCAACACAGTCCTAGAAAAGGCAACAAAAGGATGAATTGGGAACCTAATCAATTTCAATGATCATGAAGGTGCACAAATAAATCCCACCTTGAAGAATGGGTTCCACCTTCGGCTATTCATAATTTTGGAGGGGGCACATTGTTGTCCGGTGGTTGAATCATCTTGGCCCTCAATTCACCCACTGCATACAGGACTTCGTTGAAGTACCTGCTGATGGTCTCTAGAGAACGCCTAAAGACGGGCTTGAGTACCTTGAATCATAGATTGTGACCGACAACCATCATAAACATAGCTACCTGCTCCTCAATCTTACTATTGATGTTGTCCCTTAGCAAACCCCTAGTGCGGAACAAATCACACAACTGGAAGAATGGATGCCTCAGATTGCACTCCCTTTCCCGGTCCATGACAAACATTGCGGCATAGGTAATTCCCCTCCTAGTTGATGAACGACGCCCAAATCTTGCAAACATCCAAGCACTGATGACCACCACCAATGTAGTAGCCCTATGGACAAGCTGATGACGCCTAAGTGGTTCCATGGCACTAAACAAGATTGGTTGGACGAATTAGAACATACAGGGTGTGCAAACGAGAGGTCTTTGGATCAGCTGCGCCACCAAATTGGTGCACCACCCAGATCCACGAGCTAACCCTAGGTCAGAGATGGGTAAAGTAGGGATGGCAAAACTAGAATGCATCAATTTGTGCTAGTACGACTCGAAACCCTAAGCCAAACCATAGATCGGCTGCGACACTCATTGAGTGTGCCTCCCAGACCTACCAACATCATAGACCAAGATCCCTAGGCTTAGCAATGAAATCGTAATAAATTGGAGAGTACCAGTTCAAATCGCAGGCAAACAAGTAGCAGAGGATGGAGGTGCGCGAAGGAAATGAGATGGAGGGGTCACCGGGATGCCTTACCTTCAACCGCCGGTGCGGTCACCACCGACGAGCGGGCGCAGGGGGACAAAGAGAGGTGAGGGTTTGGGAGCGAGAGGACAGGGAGCGAGTGAGAGGAGGCGGAGGAGTGAACAGTAGCTAGCCAAACCCTAGCCAGGTGGTGAGACTCCCCTTTTATATCCTGGCTAACCGGAGCCAAATGGGCCCATTAGCGCGCACGCTGTGGGAGCTCCACCAAGCCAGGCTTAGCGAGAACGGCTGATGCGACCGTTTCCATGGAGCCTGGCTAGCCCAGTACGGCTGCATTGGTTAGGCCTAGCTATCTAGCCCAGAAATGCAACCAAACACCCAAATGTTGGCCTAGCTAAACCTGGCTTGGGTTTTTTTGGCAACCAAACACACCCGTAGCGTCTCTACCACTTCTCGTGAGTACGCCGTGGTTGGGCCCGGCCCGGCAACATAGTTTTAGCAGGCGTTTGCTTCATTGGCTTTTGCTTCATTGGTAGAGCAACTTCTTTTATTAGTTTTAGTTACACATACAATTCACCATATGTAAGGGTAAAGCTATTTTGGTAACGTAGTAGATTTGGTAAAACAACTTTACAAAAGTGACCAATGTATCTTGTTGTTCCTTCTGCTCGACTAAGCCCCGCACTTGGCGCTGCACCTCGACGACCCCGTTCGGAGTGCAAGCCTCGCCTCATCGAAAGACGCAACGCACGCTGGTCGGAACACGTCGTGTTTGTCTTGCCGGACCGTCATGCCATCGACGTTCCCATCGATTCTGGCCGCTTCGCGACGCAAAGAGAGGCCAGTGATGTCTGTTGTAACCTCACGAAACCCTGTGGCATGCATAGACGGGAGTCTAGCCAACCCAACACCCATTGCCAAAGAAGCTATCACTACAAAATAAAATCTTTTACAAGATACTTAGCTTTTTTAACTCTGGTGGTTATTTAAAAAACCTCCATGATTAATGGAGGCCAGCTAGAGTCAGGGAAAAACACAGCCACGTTTAATAGATTAACTATGGCGGTTTTTTTATAAAATAACTGTCACGGTTAATAACCGTGGTGTTTTTTTTTCATTAACCATGGTGGTTATAAAAATTGCTATGGTAAATACATTTAAAAACGTCACGGTTAACGGTAGCAAAAAATCAGACCCAGATAATATGTTTGCACTTCATGGTCTTCACCCTTTAGCAACACACAAAATGTAGCCACAAATGCACCCAAATATTTTTCGTAAAAAATGTTGCATAAAGGTTGGTGGTATTAGGCTTCGACCATGAATATCTTTTTGTTGTTGTAATATTTTTTGCTATTGCAACACAATGAGGCGTTGAAACAAGCATCTAAGGCCACACTTTAGTTGGTTGCAATGTATCCTATTACGACGTTTCAGGTGATGCTAGAGGTTTCAACACAAAGCTTTGCAATGTGTAAAATGAGGCGTTGCAAAGCATCGTATTGCTACACTCTAGTTGTGATTGCCACAGGGGAAGCACCTTTATTGCCACCTTGTGCTTGTGGGTGTTATAAGCGGTGTCCTCTATTGCTATCAAAGTGTTTTGGGTGCTATATGTGGAGCTTCCTATATTGGCATGACCCGTTGTGACATCAAAATCTAGGTTGCGATAGGATGAATTATCTTTTACCACGAATGGTGTTGCTTCCATATTTTTGTAGCCATTGCCACATGTCTATTCTGCATTTGTTTTACACACAACGCGTAGTTCCCTATAGATTTTTACAACCAGACCAAAACACACTCATTTTATTCCTATAATAACTGTGAGACTGTAAATCATACAAGAAAGAGCATTCAAAATGTCTCCAACGACACAAACGACCTTGTCTGCACTGCATATTATATATATTTATTTATTGTATGTATTAAAAATCAGCAAGTGCCCTGGCCAAATCCGATCTTCCCCGCGGCAACATCATAGATGATCTCGGTGCCCTTCTGCTGCGTGTTGCCGATGATGCTGAACGGTATCGACGAAGGAGTCGGCTGGAACGCGAAGCAGCCGATGGCTGGCGCCGTGTCATCAGGGTATACCAATTCTGCGACGGGGCTGAGGCCGAACACGGAGCCGTCGCTGAAGTTGAAAGATATCGCCGGTAGAAAGATTGCATTGTGGCCCCCGAAGTCGTAGCACGCGTCGAAGCCGTCGGACGCTGGCGCGGGCTCGTACCCCGTCCAGTTCATGACGAACTTGAACCGGTCGCGGAGCAAAGTGTATGCCTTCTGTGGGAGGTACGTGAGGGTGGTGCCGGAGTCGATGAGCGTGCCGACCTCTGTGAACACCGTTGGTGGCACCGGCACGACGTAGCCGCCGATGTCGATGGCGACGAGCTCGACGAAGTAGAAGGACGGATACTCTTTCTTCCGTATCATCTTGGTGTACTGCACGACGTCGTTGGGAGCCGGAGTGGTGGAGCCGATGGTGAGGTACCCGTGCACCGTGTCGTACGACGGCAGGCAGTAGGAGAAGGCGGCGCCGAACGTCGCGGCGGCTTGCGAGGGCAGCGACAGCGCGCCGCGGCCGAGGCCGATCAGCCCGTCAAGATCGCCGAAGTCACCGAGGTTTGTATGCCCGCATCCGAACGCGAACCCGGTGAGTGAGCTGTTGGAGGTGAGCGACAGCGTCTCGTGGGACAGGTCCCCGGCGGTGGACGAGCCATCGCCGTACGTGACCTCGTACTGGCATGTGCCGTTGCTGCACGTCCCGCCGGCGGTCGCGCACTGCGGGTGGCCGCAAGGGAGAGCGGAGTAGGTGGCGGACTTGGTTGGGTCGAAGATAGGGTCCTGCTGCTTGTAGCAGTTCCCGGAGCACGGCTGGCACTGGATCCACGACAAGTCGCTGCCGGTGTCGAACGCCAGCGTGTACCTCTTGACCGGCGTGCCGAAGCCGACGGTGACCACGAACTCTTCCGACCCGGAGCTGTCCGGGATCGTCACCGCAGGGGCCTCCGCTGGCGTCTCCACCGGAGGAAAAATCCAGGGGAAGGGGAAGGGGTCTACCGACGGAGTTGGCGGCTCCACCGGAGGAAAGATCCAGGGGAAGGGGTCTACCGACGGAATTGGCGGCTCCACCGGAGGAAGAATCCAGGGGAAGGGGTCTGCCGACGGAGCTGGCGGCGCCACCGGAACATGATGCGTGATCGGAATTCCTGGCCCTGGTTGAGGCGATGGAGCTGGACCGAACCAGGGGAAGTCCACCGTTTGATCGGGAGCTGATGGTCCGTTATCTGAGGATGACACGGAGGACCTCCGCAGGAGGAGGGTCCTCAGCCGGTTCATGTCGTGGTTGAGGACGTCGCGCCCAAATGCGCCGCAACATTTCGGTGGAAGCCCGCAGACTGCTGGGATTGTGAGCTTGTTGCCGGAATCTGTCACAGTGGGTCATTGGCATGGAGTAAACGGAGTCAGGTACATACGTGTGTTAAGCATGAATATTATCCATCAGTTGTATTTGTATATATATTGCACACCTGAAACAAACATTTGCCAGTTTGAGGATACATTATACAGGTGTCTTTAAGCATGTACCAGAAAGCAGCTACTGCATATAGAACGATCAGTAAACTGTTCATTTGTCTGACCCCTATGTGTTGAAGTGATCTTTCTAATAGATATTCCTCATATTAGAGGATGAACCCTCATGTTCCTTCTATTGTCTAAAAAGTTATCTAACAATGTTTACTTATTGAGCTTGTTCAACATTTTACAGAAACCTTCAGGTTAAAGAGGATTAAGAAAATGTAACTCCACATAATAAAGGAGATGTACTCTTGCAAGTTGTGATTCTTTCTTCTTTGATGTGGATTTTATAGAGTCCTTCAGTTTCTTTAATACGACATTTTTAGTGTTTTAGGACCTGTTTGGCACAACACACAACTTTTGCTTTGTCAGACAGCTCTTTTCAAAACAGCTTCATGCATGTTAGTAGCAGCTACACATGCTCTCACAAAGGAATGAAATGAGAGAGAGCTGAAAAAAAGAAGCTTATCATAGCTCTCTCATTTATTTCTCTCTCATATTGATACGTGAAGCTGTTAGTAAAGCTATTTTACCAAACATTTAAAAAGAAATATAGCTCAACGTCACCTAGGGAATTGCTCATGATGTTGTTTTCCAAAAGACAGCTTTACTAGGGACGATGAGTAATTATGCCGACTTAATATGGATTCTTTCTTCTTTGAGCAATTACGCGGCAACGATTTTCATATAGCAACATTATAGTTTTATCTCAACATTCTAGCCAAAATTTACTATATTTGACATGGATAGAAAGGTCAAGGCATGGCCTCTTATCATGTATAGCTTTTTTAGGGCAAAATCAGTAGATTTTGTTAAAAAAATAATAAATAGACTGTCGATTCTTTTTATTAGCACAAAAATCAGTGGATGGTCTCCCTCCCATTGAAGCTCCATAACCGGGTTAGAATTGCCGTTAGTTTGCACCTCAAAATGAAATAACGCACTACATATATAATTTCCAGCTTAGTCTTTGACTGGTAGCATGTGTACCACTAACATGCATGCAGCTGCTGTGCTGCAAGCTTTTTAAGTTGATCATGCACCCTCCGCGATTTTGTGATTCTTGTGCTGGGAGGGATGGGGTACACTTGATCAGGTGCATGATGGGTTTTTCGATCGTTGTCCGTACCTGACTTCTCCAAGGGAGGGCAGTCGATGTGAGCCTTGGACCTCAGCAGTCGGTCCATGCTGACGGAGTGGTATCGCCGCTTCGCCGCTGCACAAGCGCCACAGATAAGGCAGAGCACGAGCAGGCGCACCAGCAACCGTTGCGACGAGGCCATTGCGTGCATCGTCTCTATCGATAATGCACCGGGCTGTCTGTTTCGATCGGGGGCTCCGTGGAGCTGATGGAGGATGACTCGTGATCCGGCCCGTCACTAAATAGCCGCGCCAACGACACGCTAATGCTTTGGAGCAGTCGAAAGAGCAGATCAATTTTGGCTGAGGAAACTATAAGGCATTGTGTGTGTCACCAACGAGATACGTATATAATACGGCCCTATACATATATCTTCCCGTCGACCCCGAAAGCAGCCAGAAGAACGCCACGATGCCATGATGCAAGGTTGGTGGTTTTCTGTTCTCGACAGGCTGGATGCAAGGAAATTGGCGCAGTACATGATGCAAAATGTACGTATCCATCTATGCGAAAATAAACCAATTTCAGTAATCGTCCTAAGTCAATCTTGTTAGGTTTTACTTTACCACACAATGTAGTCGAATACTCAAATGTTCTGAATGACGCGCGGTGATTTAGGAATCAATTGTTTTTTTTTTTCTCGAATACGCAAAAGACACTACCGGAACCAGGCGATTTGCACGTCGTTTTATTTAAGGAGAAAAATTTTGGTTTTACATCCAGCGGAAGCCGGTGACGGGAGGTTAAGATTTTACAATTGAGTGTCGCCTCCCTATTACAGTTTTGCTAAGTTGATTACTCGTGAAATAAACAACTAAGGTCGATACAATCCGCATGCAGTACGCCGCAGTCAAGCGGCGTCCTCCGCGGCGCTTCGGGACGGAGCGGCGCCGGCGTCCGGGGAACAGCCTTCTTGCAGCCTCCTTGTGCGAAGGATCAAGGTTGCCGGTGAACATATCCTCATATTCTTGTTTGCCCTCCTCCGTCGGCGTGTCTTTGATGAACCCCATGCGTTGCATTAGAAGGATCTCTCCACGTTTGGCCACCGGGACCTTGGAGAGTGGCTGCGCGGCCATGCGCCTGCTCCGTAGCGGCAGCTTGGCCGACGAGGAATCAATTGTTGATTTGTTGTATATTGTCAATTACAAAGCGTCCGTCGTACCTGGCAAAGCAGCAACACAAACGACAAATGGGAAATCTTAGAACTCTTCGCAGCTTCACGGAGGATATCAGCGCATCTAAGTTGAGGCGTGCTTATATATTTCGTCCATATATATGGTGATAAGTTAGATGTAACCGCATCCTGTCCTTTGGACATTGTATTCCATGGCTTCCCCTCTGCTTCTGTTCATTGCTGTCTTGTGTAGCTACTACTGCTACAACGCTCATGCAAGCGACGAGCATGGGTTTGTTGTAGTGGTGCCACGCAGTTCTTATGAGCCAAAAGCAGTATGCTCGGGATCCAGACGTACGTGGCCCTCAACATTTTCGTTGTTTGGCCGCCTGCACATTTGAGATTACCACGTAATCGTATATTTGCATGTTGATTTTCAGTGAACCTAGAGCCAAGGAGCGCAACTGTGTCAGTGCCACTAGTGCACCGGTACGGACCGTGCGCGCCATCACAGAACTCCGACGTGCCGACGCCGTCCTTCTCCGAGATGCTACGCCGTAGCCGCGCCCGCACGGACTACATCATCAGCCGAGCGTCCATGGGCATGGCGAGTACGCGAGACGATGCCGCCGTGACCATCCCGACCCAGCTCGCAGGTTCTTTGTCGGACGGGCTGGAGTACATCGTCACCCTGGGCTTCGGCACGCCACCCGTGCTGCAGGCCCTCCTCATGGACACCGGCAGCTCCCTCACATGGGTGCAGTGCGCGCCGTGCAATTCCACCAGCTGCTACACGCAGAAGGATCCACTCTTTGATCCAAGTCTTCCACGTACGCTCCCAACGCCTGCGACGGCGACACCTGCCGGAATATCTACCACCGCTACAGGAACGGCTGACGAGCGGCGGCACCCAGTGCGGATACATCGTCGAGTACGGATCCGGCTTGCGTACCAGGGGTGTGTACAGCAACGAGACGCTCACGCTGGCTCCGGGGGTCACGTGAAGGATTTCCGTTTATGGCCGCGACCAGCGCGAAGCCGACGACGGCGTCACGGGTCTCGGAAGCATATTGGGTCTCGGAGGCGCGTCGGAGTCGCTCGCCGTGCAGACGTCTTCGGTTTACGGTGGCGCCTTCTCGTACTGCCTCCCGGCGGTGAACAGCCCTCGGCGTGCCGCCAAACACGTCGGCCTTCGCGTTCACGCCGATGTGGCACCTGGAGGACGACGCAACGTCATACATGGTGAATATGACAGGCATCAGCGTGGGTGGGAAGCCGCTGGACATCCCACAATCGGCGTTCCAAGGTGGCATGCTCATAGACTGCGGCGGGACCGTTACGGCGCTCCCGGAAACTGCGAACAACGCGCTGACGGCAGCGCTCCGGAAGGCCTTCGCGGCGTACCCCATGGTGACAAGCGACGAGTTTGACACCTGCTACAACTTCACCGGTTACAGCAATGTCACCGTGCCGAGGGTCGCGTTCACGTTCAGTGGCGGCGCCACCATCGACCTCGACGTCCCCAATGGGATTCTGGTCAAGGACTGCCTCGCCTTCCGGGAGTCAGGGCCAGACAACGGCCTCGGCATCATCGGCAGCGTGACTCAGCGCACGATCGAGATGCTCTACGATGACGGCCGTGGTAGGGTCGGATTCCGTGCCGGCGCATGCTGAAGCAGTATATATATGTGGTTCGGTGCTAGTACATGGGAACGTGAGTCTGTTTGCTCCTCACGATCGATGCTTTGTTGATTTTCTTGTGACGTGTGCTCTCTAAACGGGCTCCTCATACGGCCGGTCTCAGTGGAGAGTTTCACCTCTCGGTTTTCAAGATGTGAAACTTTGATATGAAATAGACGTCCCCCTCAATACACAGTTTTATTGCATAGTTTCATAGGCTCAAGGGTCCCACAACCTCTCTCTCATTGCATGGTTTAATTGCGAAGTTGCATGGTGAAACTCTATTTGTGTCTCAATGGGGGTTTCACACAGTTTCCAACGCATGTGAAATAGTGCCCAAAGGTTTCACCATGGTGAAACTCTTTTCTTCTCTCTCCTAGGAGTTTCATGTAAAAAGTGAAATTTTGCTGATGTGGCACTGCATTTAATGTGCATGAAACACTCATGAAACCTCCATTGAGACTGGCCTACTAAGCATCTTCCAAGCCAATAGGAGAGCAATTCGATCTTAGCAACTGCTCCCTCCATCCTAAATTATAAGTCATTTGACTTTTTTGGCTCTAAGTTTAACCATTTATCTTATTCAAAAAATTTGCGTAAATATAGTTAAATTTAAGTCATTCTTTAAAAACTTTTATTAATAAAGAAAGCCACGGCAAAAGAAGTGATATTTTGCATAAATTTTTGAATAAGACGAGTGGTCAAAGTTGGTGTTAAAAAAGTCAAACGTCTTATAATTTGAAATGGAGGGAGTACTTCATAGACTTGGGCAAGCTCACAAACTTACAATCAGGCACTACTAAATGTATTCTGATACGGCCATGTTGTATTTGCTACTGAACGTTCCCGTAATCTAGCACGGGAACTTGAATAAGGTCACTTCATATATGAATGTCGGGAGCTATATATGTGTATAGCAGCCTACTATTAATATGGACCACAAACAAAGCAGCCCTTTTAATTTTTGCTCTGCAAATATTTTCTTATAGTGGAGAGAATTTCTTATTCTGACACTACTTGGTCCAGCAAAATGAAAAAAAAAATTATTCGAAAGTTTATCCGGGAAGAGATCCAGTGGAGACGGGTGGGCCTGTAGCTCAGAGGATTAGAGCATGTGGCTACGAACCACGGTGTCGGGGGTTCGAATCTCTCCTTGCCCACAACCTTCTTAACTGACAAAATGGAGCCGTGGGCTTCGACCTTTACTCTTTTATTTTTTTTAACTGTAACTGTTTTATTTTCTTAACTGACAATGTGGAACCGTAGCGTTAGCACGTGCAATATACTCGTGATTTAGATAATTATTGTAAAGTGAGTGCAATATACTCCTAATCAAAACACAACCGGGTTTTCTTGAAAACTTATAATGGGCCATATGGTGCACAGATGGATTCAGGGGTCGAGAAGTAATTGGGCTTCATTGGTCCCGTATGGGCTGTGATGATAGGGTGCCGTTGCTCTGCGGGCTCCTCCGGCGAGGCCATTCGCTTCTGCCGAATCTGCCCGCCGCCTGCCTTCTCTTCTCTTGCGGCGGCGGCTCGGCGTCTCTCTAAACGGGGTTCGGCTTGTGCGGCGGCCGTTGACCTACCAGTAGTCCTGCCGGTGGTGCACGTGACGGCGAGGCTTTCTTCGGCAGCCAGGAAGCAGATGCTTAGCTGATACCTCTGCTAAACCACAATTGGTACGCTTGCGTTCCTTTCAAGATCCAATCTTTCTGATTTCAGGCATCCGTACATAATCTGGTTGAGATTCTGCGTATGATTGCTGTACCTTATGGATGCGTGTGTGGTTTGGGGCGTCAAGTCGGTATTGCTAAAAGAAATTGACCAAATAAAAAGATATAGTTTCATCATAATTTTATTCCCCGTGTGCTTACTTTGGTTTCCACCATTAGAATACTGAATATAGGATATAGATACATAATCTTATACACGTTGCAACACCTCATGCTGCATGAGGTGGTTCCTCAAATCAAACACACACTAAAAATTTTAATTCTCAAATGCCTAATAATAGATATCACCCCATGTATTGTACAAAAGAAACTTACTATATCTGATTAATGATCACAAATCATTTTTACCTTCCACCTGAGAGGCTTGACATTGTGCCAACACTCATTGCCAGCTGTGGGTATGAAATCAAGGAAGGATCGAATCCTCTATTATCCATAAAGGCTAGCATGTTGATGCTTATATCTGATGGTGTGAACTCTGGCAACAGCATGTCACCATTAAGGTATTGAACTACAAGACGCATACTAGGCCTTGCACTAGCGAATGGTTGTGAGCACAAGAGCCCAAGTTTTAAAACCAGGCAGGCCTCATCTATGTTGCAGTTACCTTCTAGCCTCTTGTCTATTGTCTCCACCAATGATCCTTTCTGCCAGTGGTCAAGTACCCAATCAACCAACATAATATGCTCACCTAGCTCATTTTGCTTAACAGGCCTATGCCCACATGTCACTTCAAGAAGGAATGTGCCAAAGGCAAACACATCTGTAAGTGGGGATGCCTTACCCATGCGTACCAATTCTGGGGCTAGGTAACCCATGGTGCCAACCACATGTGTGGTATGTGGGTCTGTGCCATGGTTATATGACTTTGCAAGGCCAAAGTCTCCTAGCTGTCCATTGAATTCGCTATCAAGAAGCACATTGCTTGCTTTGATGTCTCGGTGGATTACAACTTTATCCCGCTTCTCATGAAGGTAGAGCAAGCCACATGCAGCTCCTTTTATGATGTGAAATCTTGTAGCCCAATCCAGTGAAGGTTTGTCATGTTCACAATATAGGAACTTGTCAAGACTACCATTTGGCATGTATTCATATACCAAAAGAAGTTCACCTTTTCGCCTGCAATAGCCTAGTAACTGCACGAGATTTCGGTGTCGAAGGTGGCCAATGCTAACAATCTCAGTGATGAACTCTTTTGTTCCTTGCTTTGAGTCATGTGACAACCTCTTCACTGCAATTTCTAATTTAGATGTTGGAAGTATGCCTTTATACACCTTCCCAAATCCTCCTTTACCCAGCACATTCTTATTCTTAAATCCTTCAGTGGCAAGGAACAAATCTTTGTATGTGAACCGATGTGGCCCAAACTCAACCTCCCAATCTTCCAGTAACTCATTATTTGCCAATTTCCTCCATGCAAGTAAAATGATGGTGGTTCCAGTAACAAAGATGAATGATGCAGTTGCTGTTGGAAGAACGATCATCAAGACCTTTGATGGTGACCTGGAGCCGACACGAGGTAACTTTGGCAGCTTGGTGATGTCAATCTCTGGAGTTGAATTACCCATACTGAAGCTCCAACCAAGCAAGCAATATCTCGAATTAATTACTCCAGTTGAAGATGAGAATCCAACGTATGCTGTTTCTGTAAGAACTGTTGAGAGATTGTAGATGGCTGAGACTAGTGGCCTATTAGGTTTAGCCATTCTAATGGGAGCCAAGGTTACATTGATTTGTGTGGTCCCTCCATCATATTCCACCCACACCTGCATCACTTCCGACTAATGAGTGACATGTTCTTGAACATACCATTTTTGTCATCGTAGAAACCAGCACCCTGGGATTGTACGGAGTGGAGACTATTAATATTAATTCCAATGTGGTTGTCGTTGATATCCTTGAACTCACTGTTTTGTATGGTGTCAAGCTCAACTGCAAAGATATGGTTGCTTGCATTGCCATTGTTCTGATCATTGAGGAGTCCTAAGTACTGGGATGGAAATGCAAATGCACCAGAGAAATTCTTATTTGTTGTGATTAAGAAGGCCATGCCATCTGCACTCTTGTCAGGGTAGGCAGAGAGGATGCTGAAGATGAAGCTGACTGAGAAGGATTTAACATTTCCAACATGTGACTTGCGGAAGTGTAGAGGAGTTGGATAGAATGCATGACCTTTGAGATTAAAGCTACCGTTGGTTAGCTCAAGGATTCCATCAGGTTTGATTGTGGCAGTGCCGTCTAGGTTGATATTTGCTTCTCTGAAGCCTGAGTAGATGAATTGATCATCAGCGATGATGAAGCATGTAAGGTTGAAGCTGGAAAGGTAGAGAAGTTGGCATAGAATGAGCCACTTATGTTTCTTTTTCAGGCATGGGTGTAACTTTTGGTAGTTCAAGAAAGATGCAAGAGCAAAGTATTTTCTAAGCTACTTGGGGTTTGCAGTTTTCCTCTACTTCTAGGTCTCAATATGTCGCTAATATATAGTGGAATTGAACTGGTAAGGTGTTTAGTGTTTACTTTTCTTCCAACACATATGGCATTCAATAAGAAAGTCACTGTCAGTGGATGTCGAATCAGTACAATTAGATATTTGTTCAGGTTCAAACATTTGCTGGATACTTTGACCTGTTGATTTTTTTCTTACATTTCCTTTGAAGGTTTTATATTGCAAGGACTTTTTTTCTCTTAATGTACTAGAGTAGGCTCTCTTGGTTCTTCCTACCTCCAGAGAAGGTACATTCTTTTTTTTTATGGATGGGTTGCTATCACGTCTTTTAGTTTAACTAATACATTAAGACCTGTCTTTTAGTGAAAAAGTCGATTGGTCAAAAGTAATTTGAACTACCAAAAACCCCAACACTGCTTTCATAGTTTGATTTCATAGCTAACATAGTGTTCATGTGCTTGTCCATTAGGCTAATCAACATGTCTAGGGTCAAGTATTTCTGTCTCTTGGAACAATTTCCGGGCTTATAACACTAAGTAGTCTAATATTTAGAAAAAGCAGTAATGTATTGAACTTAAGAGGCACTGTCCTGGACTGTAATTATACCAGTAATATGAATAGTACAGTGGGTCCCCAAAATTCCAGTAATAACCTGATGCTTCTGTATCTCTCTTGATGATATGTTGTCGCATACATTCATTACTTTCTTTTTCGTGCCATTTAATGCTAATATATCCATAGTCCTATGGGCCTACACAAACACACCCTTAACCCAACAGCTCTGCTGCTGTTGGTTGCCTCGCTGGTCTGTCTTCTAGTTTTACATAAGAAATATGAATACTTGACATTTTTTTAGTTTGTTGAATTTTCATGTTTACCTCATATGCTTCTCAAGTTAAATGTGGACCAGAAATACTTTTTTTTTTTCTGTCTACATGTCCCATTTCTTTAAAATATCTCAAAATATGCTCTGATTTAGTCGTTACCATCAATGCAGTCACTTTCCTTGGTTTTCGTTGACTGTGTCCGTGATTCTGATGTAGTTTGTCGTTGTCTTCGACAAATCTTGTCCAGTCATATGGAATATTTTTGAATGGTAAGAGCTGTATACATTTATGGATGAAAATGAGATTCAATATAATTTGAGAATCACAAACTTGAATTTAATGAGCACACAAACGTTGGGATAATTTAATGTAAAGCATACAAAAGAAAAGGCATAAAAAGAAAATGTTAAGCGACTCTATTTATAGAGTTTACTTCATCTTTATGGAACATTGGCTATGTATGCATGCAAACATTGAAGACCATGTACACTGTCAAGCACTCAAGCCTCATCTCATCTAGTCATCTACCTCTTGAGATGGTAGATATTGTGCCAAAGCCTATTTCTGATGCATAGTGCACTGTGAACTCATCATTCTGCATCAAGGCTAGCATGGAAAAGCTTACATCTGGTGTGAACTCCGCTATTGGCATTTGTTTGTTGAGGTACTGCATGACTTGCCTCATCTTTGGCCTCGCACTAGTGAATGGGTGACCCTCATATGATTTTGAAATCTGTAAGAATGATTTATACGTAATCTCAATTCCACACGTCATATGGTATGTGAACACTTATGGTTCATTACACTAAGTGGAGCGCTTAACCTCAAATATTAGCACAGAGTATATATTATATTTGCTTCTCAAGTCAAATTGTGGACCATAAATTCCTTTTTTTCAGTCTACATGTCCCATTTCTTTAAAAATTGAAATATCTCAGGAAATGCTCTGATTTAGTCGTTACCATCAATGTATTCACTTTCCTTGGTTTCATTGACTATGTCTGCGATTTTGATGTATTTTCTTGTTATATTTGAGAAATCTTTTCCAGTTATATGGAATTTTTTTTTTGAATGGTAAGAATGTGTACATTTATGGATGAAAATTAGAGTCAATATAATTCGAGAATTATAAATGAGTAAACAAACGATGGGATAATTTATTGTCAAGCAATAATACATAGGAAGAGCATAAAAGAAAACAAATGTTAAGCGACTCTATTTATAGAGTTTATTTTATCTTCATGGAACATTGACTATGTAGGCATGCAAACATTGAAGACCATGTACACTGTCAAGCCTCATCTCATCAAGTCATCTACCTCCTGAGATGGTAGATGTTGTGCCAAAGCCTATTTCTGATGGACAGTGGACTGTGAACTCATCATTTTGCATCAAGGCTAGCATGGAAAAGCTTGCGTCTGGTGTGAACTCTGGTATTGACATTTCTTTGTTGAGATACTGCATGACTTGCCTCATCTTTGGCCTTGCACTAGTGAACGGGTGGGAGCATAACACTCCTAGCTTCAGTGCTAGACATGCCTCATCAATATTATATTCACCTTGGATTTTGATGTCCACTGTATCAGTAAGTGATCCTTTATGCCAATGGTCCAGCACCCAGTCAACTAACATTACATCTGTGTCTTCAGTATTTTGCTTGATAGGCCTTTACCCACATGTGACCTCAAGAATGAATATACCGAAAGCAAATACATCTGTTAGAGGGGTTGCCCTGCCAGTTCGTGCTAGCTCTGGAGCTATGTATCCTATGGTGCCAACCACATGTGTGGCTTCTGGGTCAGTGCCATGGTCATACAATTTTGCGAGACCGAAATCACCAATCCTCCCATTGATCTCATTGTCTATGAGCACATTGCTTGCCTTAATGTCGCGGTGTATGATGACTTTCTCACACTCCTCATGAAGGTACAGTAAACCAGATGCTACTCCTTTGATTACTCGGAACCTTTGAATCCAATCTAAAGTAGGCTTGCCCTCTTTACCATACAAGTACTTGTCAAGGCTTCCATTGGGCATGTAATCATACACTAAGAGGAGCTCGCCTCTCCGCCGGCAGTATCCCAATAACGGCACAAGGTTACGATGTTGAAGATGTCCGATGCTAACAATCTCTGCTATAAACTCCTTTATGCCTTGTTTTGAGTCATGTGACACCCTCTTCACAGCAACATTCAGTCTAGATACAGGAGAATTCCCTTATATACCATTCCAAATCCTCCTGTACCTAACAGGTTATCATCTCTAAATCCTCCCGTGGCATCAAATAAATCCTTGTATGAGAACCTGTGAGGCCCATACTGACCTCCCAATCTTCACGTAGTTCAGCATATCTTTGATTCCTCCGCACGAATAAAAAATAGTAATGCTTGCAGCAAGGAGGAGAACCGGAATTGTTACTGGCAGAGTTATCTGTAATGCTTTCGACTGAGCCTTTTGACCAAGATGAGGCAGCTCTGGCAGCTTGGTTATGTCAATTGGTGGAGCAGGACTGTTGATGCCAAAACTCCAACCAAGCAGATAGTGTTGTCCAGTAACAGAGCCTGTTGATGATGAGAAACCAATATACGCTGGATTAGTGATAACTGTTGAGAGATTGTAGGTAGTAGACAGCAGTGGCCTCACTGGTTTCGCAACATTGAAGGGAGCTATGGTCACACTGATCTTTGTGGTTTCTCTGTCGTAGTTCACCCACACTCGCATAACCTCATGGCTATTGAGTGTCAAATTTTTGAACAATCCACTTCTATCATCATAGTATCCTGCATCATAGGATTGAATGGAGCGAAGACTATTGATATTGATGCCAATATGGTTGTTGTTGATGTCTTGCAACTCATAATTCTGGACAGTGTCAAGCTCAATTGCAAAGATGTGGCTGTTTGGGTCACCATTGGTCTGATCACTGAAGAGGCCCAAGTACTGGGTTGGGAACGAACCTGAGAAATTCTTGTGTGGAGCAACGAAGAAGGCGAGGCCATGGCCACTCTCAGAATAGGTAGAGAGGATGGCAAACACAAAGGATACAGAGAAAGACTGCACTACACCACTAGACGAATCATAGAAGAGTAGTGAACTGGGGTGGAATCCATGGCCTTTCTGCCGAACGGTACCATTGGTTAGCTCAAGGAGGCCGCTCGGGGTGACTGTTGCTCCACCATCGAGGGTGATATTGCTGCTAGTGAAGCCGGTGTAGACGAACTGGTCTTCTCCAGTACTGAATCCAGCAATACTAAGGCCTACGAGCAGGCCGAACAACATAATATTCTCCTTTGGCATGTTTGTTCCCTTCTCCATTGATGATGTGCTGTGGTTTGCAGTGGCAAGCTTGAATGCGCTCTGTTTGGCACATTGGCAGCTCTTAATTTTTGCAGTGTGGTCACGCAACATGTAGGTACTACATATCGAGAACTTCTACATGAGACTGACCTGGTACCAATTTGCATTGATAAAAATGAAGTTTTTATTGAGCATAGCTCAGTTGGTGAGCTCTCCCGGTTGGGAGGCCACCGGTCATGGGTTCGAGTCCTCTCGGACGCATGATTTCCCACAAAAAAATCCCCTCGCCGGTCCCCGTGTGCCAAAGCATGGTGTGAAGCCCGACCCATCTCACGGGAATGTGGGCTCCCATGTCAGGGCGGGGACTGGGGTTCGGGGGTTTTCCAGGATCTGGTGAGAAGATCTTCTTCTTAATGAAATACGGGTGGGAACATCGTTCCCCCCAGGTCCTGGTTTTTTTTATTACATATGACAATAAAATTGATGCGGCTGACTCATGGAAAATATGCATAATGTTCCTGGACACATCATATCATGGATTTGATAAAATGTTTCTTTCAAAATTTTAAGGGTCGCTATTAATAATCAAACTGTCATTTTTCGTAGGAGTCTTTCTCATAGTCAAACTGTCCTTTTGGTAAGAGTCTCGGTCGCCTATCAAAGTTGAGCAAAAGAAAAACCGGCAAAACTCAATAATTTTGTGAACAAGGAAGTGGCGTCCTTGGTATGGATATGAAAAAAAAATTCTATGAAATCAATGGTGTTTTTTTTTTTTAAACTATCAATGGTGTTTTTATATTTGGTATTATTATTAGTATATAAAATATGCACTCTGTTTGACACATCGAGGGCTACAATGGATTCAAACATTACCCTTTAGAATTGGAGGGTATTGAGGGGAATTGAACTAAATTACCCCTCAATCCTCCAATTCCCAAGGGGAATGAATGATCCAAAGGAGCCCTAAAAAAAGCTCATAATTTTGTAGTGTGGCCAACAAATTGTAGTTGGTATTTATTTTTCACGAATACGTGGGAGAGCTCATATCATTTTTATTTTTATTTTTTGCAAAAAAGGAGAGCTCATATCATTACATGAAGGAGATAAATAAATTATATCTTTTAGCGACCTCTAGGTGGGCAAGATATCTAGTGCCTGAGACTGTAAGGCCCCAAAGGTGCGCCTCTTCAAAGATCTGTCTTAGTACTAGTTGGATGCCACAACTTCCAAGCAGTGAATACTGCCAGTGAATTGAGGCTGTGATTAATTTCACCAGTAACCAGATTATTAACTCTCATCCACCAATCAGAGCAAACCTTATCTTCTGAGAAAGGTGAGAAATCCCAAAACTTCTGTATGAGACTGACTTGGTACAACTTACATTGCCAAAAATAAAAAAATTTTATTAATTATGACAATATTAAAGCTATCAAAGATGGGGAATATGCATAAAATTCTAGGATATAACATATCATAAATCATGGATTTGTTAAAATGTTCCATTCAATCCATTGATTTTTTAGTTGTGGCCAGTGGCAATTAGATAGTCAAACTGTCTTTTTGGCCAGTCTTTCTCATAGCAAACTGTTCTATTGCAAAGCGCCTTGCTCGCCAAAGATTGATGATGGCTATCAAAGTTGAGGAAAAGAAACAAAACCGGCAAAAACCAATAATTTTCTGAACAAGGTTGTAGTATCCTTGATATGGGTGTCAAAACAATTTCTAGAGCCCTGATGGTTTCATATGGCTCTAAAAATATACTCCCTCTATTTCAAATTATAAGTCGTTTTGTCTTTTTTGATTCATCTATTTTTACTATATATCTATTTATAGAAAAATGAATGTACTAAAAAGGTCAAAGCGTCTTATAATTTGGAATGGAAGGAGTATCAGTTAGTGCATGAAAGCACTGGTGTTTTTTTTTTTATTTAGTATTAGTATATACACATATTTGTACATGGGCCTATGTGCCAAATACCTTTGCTGCTCATCTGGCCCTGACGGACAGAAATTAGCAAGTCGTTGTCTACGAAGTGTGAACTCAAGAAGGCTGAGGTGGTACAAAGTCGTCGCATGTGCTGGGCTGGTGGTTTTAGTTCACATGTAATTCCGAAAGAAAAATGAGATCTTTGAATTTTGCCTTCGATGCGTCCAGCCACGGCCACAAACCCAGAGTCGTCGTTGCTTGATCAATCCTTGATATGGACTATGGAGGAAAAGTTCGACAGATTCCCTGATGTGATGTTAGACTATTCGTACAGTTACGAGAAAAAATCGCGGTGTTTCCGCTTATTGCCAGTGGATGTTAGTTATCTATGGGTCGCTGTAAGTGTTGCTGTACACGTCTATGCGGGTTTATATATATATTATATATTTGTATCTACGGCATATTTAGCGAATATTTTATGTATTCATTCGAAGTAGTTGTATATGTGGCGTCATGTACTCGTATATGCGAATGTACGGAATATCATGTACCATAGGAGTATTATGTTATGCATATGTATATACACGATTATTTATATTTGAGCATCTGTACTACGGGTTAGTGTTAAATAAAAGAATCAGCATAGAAAGATGATGAAAGAAGATATGAATTTTTAGGATTTAATTTTAGAACTTTTTACGGGCATTAGAGCTAATGCGAGGGGAATATTTTTAGTTCACATGCGAGATATGAACAACAAAATTATAGATCTATACCTATACCAAATAAATATAGTAAATCATATGACATTTTAAGTTTAATTCATAGATCTAGTCATGAGAAATTCAACAAAAATTTATTTTGATATTTTCTTTTTGATTTTTCTATAATTTTATACGAATTTTGGAAGATCTCTGGTTTTAAAATAAAAGAGGAGAGCTTAGGGAAGGAAAAGAGGGGCGTGCTAGCCGCCGTGGTGGTCGGATCCCTCGCGTGCGCTGACTAGGTGTAGTCCGTCTTACGTTCTTGGGCTTTATAGCCGACGCGACCCACTTTCTGCTCTGCTAGCCCACTTTCATCCTACCATCAGCAAGTAATCAAAATAGCTGGCATCAGTGTAAATCCCATATTTTTTTAAAATTTAAAAAAGTCATATCTCCTAAAATGAGTACTCAAATGAAAATCCGATATTACCATAGTGTTCCTTACAATAAATCCTTCAAAACAAGACCCCGTATGTATATATTTCGATAAAAAAATTTAACGGATATTTATACACCAAGAGAAATAGTCGGATTTTACAAAACATCACAAGAAACACTCTAGAACATTGGAAGAAACACGCTAGAACATCGCAAGAAACACGTTAGAACATCGCACAAACACACTAGGAGACCGACTATTTTTAACCATAGAAATAGCTGAATTTTAGAGAAGATCGCTAGAAACACTCCAGAACATCGCAAGAAACATGCTTGAACATCGCACAAACACATTAGGAGACCGGCTAATTTCAACCACAGAAATAGCCGGATTTTACAAAACATCGCAAGAAACACTCAGAACATCGAAAGAAACGCGCAAGAAACATGCTAGAATATCACAAAAACACACTAGAAGACCGGCTATTTTCAGCCCCAAAAAAATATTATATAATATCACAAGAAACACTCCAGAACATCACAAGAAAAACACTCCAGAACATTGCAAGAAACACGCTAAAATATCGCACAAACACACTAGGAGACCGGCTATTTTCAACCCTAGAAATAGCCGGATTTTATAGGACATCGCAAGAAACACCACAGAACATTGCAAGAAACACGCCAGAACATTACAAGAAACACCCTAGAACATCACACAAACACACTAGGAGACCAGCTATTTTCAACCCGAGAAATAGCTGAATTTTACAGAACATCGCAAGAAACACACTAGAACATTACAAGAAACACTCTAGAATATCGTAAGAAACACGCTAGAACATCACACAAACACACTAGAACATCTAGTAGGGTGAGTACCGGTCTTTGTGGTCAGTCTTGTCTTCGTGTCTTGAAAACTCGCTCACATTTTTTTATCCATTCTAATTGTTTTCCTTTTTGGGTTAACGCGGTCATTGGCTTCACAATCTTGGAAAATCCTTCGATAAACCTTCTGTAGTATCCTGCCAATCTGAAAAAACTTTTACTTTCTCCAGGTCCACCTTTACTCCTTCTGCGGTGATGATACGTGTCCCAAAAAGGCGACCTCTTGTAGCAAAAATTCACACTTGCTGAATTTTGCATATAGCTGGTGATCTCTTAGTCTATTCAGAATTATTGTCAAATGTTGCTCATGTCCTTCGACGCTCTTGGAGTAGATAAGTATGTCATCAATGAACACCACTATGAACTTATCCAACTCCGCCATGAATACTTTGTTCATCAGATTCATGAAATAGGCGGGCACATTTGTTAGTCCGAAGGGCACGACGGTGAATTCGTATTGCCCATATCGGGTCACAAACGTTGTCTTCGGGATATCGCTAAGCCGAATCTTGAGTTGGTAGTAGCTTGATCTTAGGTCTATATTGGAGAAGTATTTGGCTCCTTTTAATTGGTCGAATAGGTCGTCGATTCTCGGTAGGGGGTACTTGTTCTTGATTGTGACATCATTTAAAGATCTGTAGTTGATGCACATGTGTTGGCTTCCAACCTTCTTCTTGGTGAACAATACCGGTGATCCCCAAGGCGATGAGCTTGGTTGAATATATCCCTTCTCTTGTAATTCTCGTAGCTGCTTCTTCAACTCCTCTAACTCATTTGATGCCATTTTGTACAGTCTTTTTGCTATTGGTGCCGTTCCTGGCATCAAGTTGATTACGAACTCCAAATCTCTGTCTGGTGGCATTACAGGCAAGTCTTTTGGGAAAAAAAATCAGGGTATTCGTTCACGATTGGTACTTCTTCACCTGTAGTGGCTTGTAGACTGTATACTCTGGGTGTTTGGTAGGTGGCTTGCGGTTTCACTTCACTTTCTTCCCTTGATGGTTTGTTAGAGTCACCATTCTGTATTTGCACAATATATTGCCATGATGTTCTTCTAGCAAATTCATTCTGAGGATTATATCTAGTCCATCTATCCTTAGTACTACCAAATCTGCTCGGAATTTTACTCCATTGATCATAATCTATATTCGAGGACATTTTAGGGTGCATTGTAAAACAGCTCCCGGGGTGCGAATTAAAAGAGGGGTGGATAATAGCACCGTTCTCAAGTGGTTTTTTAAAACAAAACGATTGGAAACAAACGAGTGTGATGCACTAGAATCAAATAGCATAGTTGTAGGGGTGGAGTTTACGATAAACTCACCGTATACAGTGTCTAGCGCTGCCTGCATGTCCTCTACGCTAACATGATTCACTCGGCCTTGGCCATAGCTTGGGGCGTTTGTAAGGTCCTAGATGGCTAGAGGGGGGTGAATAGTCTATAAAATTTTCTACAAACTCACTAAACAAACCGGTTAGTATGACAAAAGGCGATTAAGCGGTTTGCACTAGCTCTAGTGGTATTGCAAGCCTTCTAGTGACAAGACTAAATATTGCTATGATCTCTAAGTCACACAAAGTCTATGTCACTACTCTATCTAGTGAACAATCCTAATATGATCCTTATGCTAGCAAGAACACCTACACAAGCAAAGCTAGCTCTCTACTCAAAATAAGCTAGGAATGTAAATACAAGAGAGGAACCTAGATATACCGAAGTGTAGAGGCTATGAACCAATCACCAGAAAGAAGATGAACAATCAATCACAACAAGATGGAGAACCAATCACCAAGACAAAGACACGTCGATGTGTTGACCCGGAGTTCACTTGTACACCGACAAGTTAGTCTCCGGTTGTGCCGACCAACACAAGGATGGTGCTTGAGCTAGGCGGTGCACTTGCTAGCCCCAAGCCACCACTCACAAGTGAGGTACCCAAGATACGAGCAATGTATTCCTTGCACTTTGTCTTCTCGACGAGGAGTGCGTGATCCTCTCTATTGACACCTGTTATAGCATAATATTTTTAGTCAATTAACATGAAATAAGGGCTCAAGTTGGATATCAACATAAGTCTAGGGGTCTAACTAATATATTTCCATGAGTTTTGGTATTCCGTGACTTTGCAGGGACTAATAGATAAAATCAGAGAAGATCGATGAGAATCGGAAGAGTTTACATCCCATACGATGACAAGACTTAACCGTGAAGTAACTCAACCCGAAATGTGGACTAAAACACTCTAGAAGATACCAGAAGACACCAGAAGAGACGGGAAGCCAAGGTGGCTTGACACCCTGGCGGCCGCCAGTGCCAAGTAGGCCGGCCGCCAGGTGGGTCCCACCTTGATCAGCCTCACATTTTTATGTCGGTTTACCACCGACCTTGAGGTTGTTTCTACACCGTTATTGAAGGTCGGTTTGATCCAAGGGTCCCTGTTCATCGCCAAGTGCTATATAAGAAGACCACCTAACCCCAGGGTGAAACCCTAAGTCATTATCAATTCATACCAAGTCATTCTCATTCAACTCAAGCCCAACCAAGTCTAGACCTAAGCCCTAGTTCATCATATTAGAAGTAATTAGCTACCTAGCTAGTTCTAGAGGAAGTCAAGTTCATCTTGATTCCCGATAGTCAAGAAGTAGCAAGGATCATCATTCTTGTGGCTTCTCTCTTGTATTCGACCGTAAGTATTATTATCGAATACAATTGTTATGACTTTGATCTATATTATGATTATATTCTTATTGATATGTATCCATGCATGCTATGATTATATGTTTAGTTTAGTGAGTTTGTCTTATATCTTATGCATGGAATTGTATAGCATCCACGTAGATGATCACTATGTGGGTGATAAGCAATGTGTAAACGTGGTGTTTATACAACGTTTATCTCGCAATTGCACCCTACATTCCGGGACGTGTGGTAGATCGCGGGAGTGACAAATCCCTGTTGAGTCCTTTGGAATCCACCCCGAATGCTAGGACAAGTTGAGCTATAATTACGGTGATGATCAAGTTTCGTCCTTGATTGTCATTGGTAGTTGCTTACCATGTGTAGATGTAATGCAACCTTGCCATGATAGCTAGATGTATTGCACTAATTGTAGTATTCATTGACATATGATTAGGAGTATCTTAGGAATATTCTTTCTATTCTTTCTATAACATGCTAAATTGCTCGTATGATACTAGTGGCATATGATGATCTTAGACTTGAGTAGTTATTATTTATTCAATTATCTTTATCTTGTGACTTATCCTGTTGAGTAATGTTAGATGCATATGGCTACTCGCATTATACAACCGCAAGTGGATCTCATAAGTAAATCACAATCTAAATCATTACCCTTTTCTCTCTACTTTCCATAGACTCCCCTTCCCCCGTGGTAAAATATAAATACGATACTTGGATTACTCCCGTTGAAGTGCTACGATGGTATTTCTATCTCGCGGCGCTTGCGAGATATCATGTTCATTCTTTATCAAGGCTGTGATGAGCCGACCAATTTATAAGAAATCAAGTATAATTCGCAATCACCGAGGCAATCGCATCTACACTTGAGTCCATATAAACCCGGTATTCCGGAAATCTCAGAGTGATTTCAAACTCATCAACAACACAACCAAGATCGTTGAGTTCGGGTAGTAAATCCGTTGAGGTATTTCAAACCAAGTTCATCATATATTAATATCGAGT
This sequence comes from Hyparrhenia diplandra, assembly GCA_015847255.1. NCBI lineage: Eukaryota > Viridiplantae > Streptophyta > Magnoliopsida > Poales > Poaceae > Hyparrhenia > Hyparrhenia diplandra. The sequence goes on from JADLZK010010339.1 coordinate 213,851, forward strand.
GCGATGTACCATTTATTACAAACTCAGGTTCGAGTGCGGAAGCGTGAGTTTTTGAAAACCAAATAGTCTTTAGCGGAAATAAAGATAAGGTAGTGCCAAGTAGATAGTCCCCCAACAAAGATGAGACAGGGGATATGGAATGCCTTGCCCCGGCCTTTACTCCTCATCGACAGAAACAAACAAGTCTTACGGTACCCATGGTACAAATGCTCACCGCAACAACGGGAATAAAACCACGAGTACACAAAATACTCGGCTAGACTTACCCGACAAATAAAATAAAAGACTCCAAGGAATATGCTAGGCTTTATCTGGGGTTCAGCTGACTCACATTAATTTCCAAAAATAAGGTTGATTAGTGAGCCTACACATGCTACTTGTATTATTCCAAGTTAACAGGGTTAATTATTTATACATAACCATAGATCCTATATAGTCAAGATTAATCATTGCTCAGTAGGATAAATAACAACATAAGTAACTTGATCATTATTTTAACAGCAGCAACATGATAATATAACATATATTGTAATATTAAGACTACGATGTCGTAGAAGCATCCCGGGTTCTCACCGTCGGGAGAGATGGCGCTTCGAATCGATTGCAAACCACCGGCGAATACACTGTCATAAACCCAGGTCTACTTTGCAAAGACGGACCTAATCACTCGGGGACGTTAGGGGACGTATGTCTCGGTCCTGCCGGCTACCCCCTCCTTCTTGGGCCACCAAGTGAGCGAGCAACGAAGACGACGCTTCGTGCGCATCTTCTTGCGCCCAATCAATCCCAACCTACCACGCCAAAGGAGGAGCGATAAAGCGAGCAAAGCCGGCCCCTAGCATTCCCACGAGCTTCGTGGCTCACGACCCGGTGGAGCCTACTATATGAACAGGTACGATCAACTTCCAACCACAGCCCGATAAAGTGTAAGTCCTTAATTGATCAGATGGAAAGACCACAATATCCATCTGATCTTACATGTTTTATTTAATCAGGTTCTCAGCAGCAGCTTGACAATCACCCATGTGATTGTTCGCAACATCTCCTCAAGTGACCGGAATCACTGTCTACTGCAATCATGATACTGAGCATTAACCTAGACTCCTAAATAGGATAGGGCAACTTTTAGCAAGGATCTCAATGCATCAACATTTTCAACTATTTTCTAAACTTAATGCATGAAACATATAAACGACTCAAGTCAATTTATTAGAAAGAATAGGAAAGGTAGAATGCTCCGGGGCTTGCCTCGCCTGAAATGCTTGTGCACGTGCTCGGGCACTCGGGGAAGCTTGACGGTTGACTCTCCACCTCCGATGACCTCTTCCGGCTGCACTCCGAGGTGGTGAAGTTCCCCGGTCTGCTCCTCGATCAGCTCCTCTATCACCTCTCCCGATCCTGAGATGATGCATATGATGGAGAAAGATTATTACAATTACATAAATAAAGACTTGCATAAACTAAGATTTGAATGATGGATGAATGCTTCATGATGTATGATACTAGTAAGTGGATATCTCTTCTGTAGAAACACAATTATATCTACACAAAGAACCCTAATAATCTACATCTAGCAAAACACCCTAACTCACTAATCACTGGAAATGGCAGCTAGACATGCTGTCAGTAAAACAGTCCTACAGAGAATTCTACAACTCCAAAATCAACAAATAAATACTCTATGGAAAGCTAACGAAATTTCCTACAAATCATTCCATACACGCTCGACCTGATTCTGTCATCTACAGCCTCGAAAACAGGAAAAATAGAGGCCGTTTTCGAACAAACTATCACTTAGGACACCCCAAATAAATTACTCAAGCATGCTCTTCATCTAAAACTTTTCCAGCAAACATGGCAAGCTATAAACTACCAAATAAATCTACTGGACAAGCCAAAAGATAATTTAAAGCTCATAAAATGATATGCCCTAATATCCACTACACATGCTCATTATAATTTATATAATGGCTAGGAATAATAAATTGACCAAACATATGAGGCTATCAAATTAAACATACCAACAGGTCCTATTCATGCTAGGAACAATTAGTAAATCAACCAAAACACATTACCTTAATATAAACATGCATTTCTAGGGTATTTTCTATGCAACATAAATATGGTAAATACATAACCACTTGAGAAAATTCTACAAAAATTACCAGAGCATCCTACTGGTCTACAAAGGCTACCATAAAAATTTCATGGCAAGATCATGTAAATACAGCCCTACACAAAAATCACTAGGAGACAATAAAATATGATGTGAAAATACTTTGCATTATGAAAAGTGTCAGACAACAGATTTCTGAGTATGACAGGCTTCTAAAACCTATCAAAACCAAGCATACCAATTATCACATCCAAAACCCTAGTATTTATTTTCCTATGATTTTCCCAAGATCACAATTGAAAAATGGCACATAATTAGAAAATCACATTTCCATCACAGAACATACTATGCATGATATTTTTCCTGGACTCTACTCACAAAACTAAGAACATTTTGTATAGGAAGCATATTTTTATCTTGCACCAATTAAAAGATATGGATTTTCTCATTTTCCATGCATTTATGGCCATAATTATAACCATATATAAAACCTGTCAGAAAATAGGGTTTCATATTTTTATACTGTAGTCTATCACTCAACAAGCATGGCAAAATTTGTTTCACTCAAAAACACCTTAAAATGACCAAGTAATGAATTTTCTAAGCTTTAACCAAAAACTGGAAAAACAGAAAATGAATAAGAACTCGGCTGAAGCGTGGGTCCCGCGTGTCAGTCACACGAAACAGGGCACGGCGGCGGGTGCGGCGGATCTCCGCCGACGGCGACCAAACCACGCATCCAGCTAGTCGATTCGACTCTACTCGACGAGACGGACGCATTGGTGCACTTGGTTTGAACTAAAACGGACGAAAAACGACGACGGCTCGCGGCGGGCGCGCGGATGGCGGCGGTCCCGGCCGTTTCGGCGAAAAGACGGCAAACCAAAGTGCCCGTTCTCGACTCCTTGAGCAACATAAGTGACATGCAAAGCGATTTCAAGCTTGGAGAAGCTCATCCGAAAGGCCAACCGCGGAGCATGCACGGCGGCGGCGAAGAGCACAGCGGCGGCGACGGCACGTCCCGGCTCAACGACGGCGGGATTCACTCAACCATCTAGCTCACAAGCTCAAACACCTCTAGGCGATGCTAGAACACACATAAGAAAAGATCCAACGGCGACCTAGGAGCTCGGACGTGAGCTCGACTCGTCGGCGGCAATGGCGGACTCGGCGAGCGGGCGGCGATGCGGAAACGAGCTCGATACCTTGGCTTTTAACTCGATTCGACGACGGCGCTAGGTAGAGCAAGACATGGCAGCACTAGGTATTTGGTTTGGGGCGATTTGGTGCGGTGGTGGCGGAACGAACGCGGCGGCGGAACGCGGGACGACATACCGGGCGATGGCGGCGGCGCTTTTTCTCGCGGGGAGCGGCCGGGCGGCGGCGGTGGAGTGAAGCTAGGGTTAGGGCAACCCGTTGCCCGCTCTTTATACGCCGGCGACCGAGGCCACGCGTGATCCGGGCCGTACATCGGCGTTCACGCACGCGCCACGCCGTCGGCAGCGGAGGTGTCGGCCGAGCCGCCGCCGACGTGTCCTTACCCCCATCCCGACCTTGCCTCGGTTTTTGCCATGTACCTCGAGATTCGTGCGGAATTTGGAAAAACTCAAAACATCGATTTTGTAGAGAATTTCATACGCTACAAAAGTCTCAATATGAAATTCTCCTAGTTCGGCTTAGATTTGGAGATAAAAATTAAAACAGCAAGGTCACATCACTAGCTCAAAAACAGAGTTTGAATTCAAATTCAAACCTGACCCAAACTGTTGGGCCCGATTTGAACCACTTGCAAGCCTTTTCACAAGAAACTCATAGAAGACTTTTTGATCTATATGAAGAATACTACATTTCATATATAGGACACTTTGGCTAGAAACCACTATAACATGCACTTTTGAAATGAGTTTCAAAATGACTCAAAGAGGGTATAAGCTCTAGGGCAGATTTATAAAATTTTTCCAAATTGAAACTCAAGCTCAACCATGGCTCTAAATTATGTCAAAAAGATAACTAGGCACAATTTAGGTCCAAAACCACATTATAGCTAATATTCTATAGTAGCTAGTTCAAACAAGAATAAATTGAAGTCAAACTAGAGTGAATGTCACTAGCAACATGATTATGCATGAAATGATGATTATGCCATGCAAATGATTATGCAAACAAGGTGCTTAACACCTAGGGTGTTACAAAGGCCTATCAAGAATACCATACCCGCATTTCTTAGAGCGTTATTGCTAGGGTGACAGACTAGTGTGTAGGTAATGCCTAGAAATGAGTGATATACCTTGAGTACATATCCTGGTGAGATTAACTCCACTATGGATAATGATGCTAAGTTTACACCCCACTACTAACACCGCCTAACTCCACCTTTGTTGGATTGTGAGATTAACTCCACATCCAATCTAACATGATTAGATAGATATCCCATATATATTTCTTTCGCCTTCCTAATTGGGATCGTGTAAGAAATATCAACACTCTC